>CM060176.1:108147583-108320083 GCA_030549775.1 Tamarix chinensis | reverse complement strand
TTTATGTCTCTGATGGGGGTGTGTGTGTGTAACAATATGTGGGATGAAAGACCAGGAGCGTAAAAAGCTGCCAAAAGTGGATAGCCAGCAACTGGTTCCTGGATTACAATCCGTATGTTATTCCTTAATGTACTTACAAGCAGTATGGATATAGAATTTATAAAGAAAATAGCATATCTCACATCGGCATTTTTACCTGCAAAATCACCTCAATCTCTCCTAGATACCTGGAACTCAGAAATATTGAAATTTTGGGTTCGGTGTACGAGGCATTTCTATTCATATATCACCTACACCTTTTAACATATATAAGCAAAGCAATAAGTATATAGGACAATAAGCACGGATAGAAAGTTGATCGAGGTTTAACAATGAAAGAAGCTGGAGAGAAATACCAATACTAATTTTACCATGAACCTTCACAAAATATGGGGCAAACTAGGGAAACAAAATTTCTTGAGTGCTGTGAATAAAGACCAACATACCCAACCCTAAATAGTAAAAAAAAATGCATTTATAATTATGACAATTAAAAAATGCAATATTAGATGTATGTTGATAGGGAAAAATAATACACTTATTGACCTTGCTAAAATAGACTGCTTATACTATAAGACCACCCCAAGGGTAGAGTTGTAATACCCCAAAATCTTAATTTAAAAAATTATAATAAAATAGGAATTTATTTGTGAGATTAATTAAATATAATATTTTTAATAAAAAAAATGGGAGTAATTAAGACAAAAAAAAAGGAAAAACAATATAGAATTTAATTAGGGAAGATTAGGGTAACTTGCTAACTAAAATAGAGTTTAGGAAGATTTACCAAAATTTTTCTATATTAATACAAAAAGAAATTTAATTATTTATTTTACTAATTTTATTATTTTTCAATATTTAAAAATACCAAAAATACCCTAAATACCCCAACTACCCTATTTTCTTTTTCTTTTTCCCTTTTTCCTTCCTTCTTCTTTCTTTCCTTTTCTCCTTCTCCTTTTTCTTTTTCTCTTCCTCTCCCCCCGGTTGGGCCTTGCCCGTGTGACCCAACCTTCCCCCTCCTCTCTTCTCTCCCCCACGTGGAGCCCAACCCTCCTCCCTTTTCTTTTTATTCCTCCCTCGCCTACCTGGTTCTCCCCTCTCTTTTCTTTCTTTTCTTTTCTCCCGATTGGCCGGCCTAGCCCCTCCTTCTTCCTCCTCCCTTCTCCCTTCCTCGCTTTGCAGGTCACGCCTGCGACCGTCCTCCTTCCCCTGCCATTATACGCCTCGACTTGCTCCCTTCTCTCTCCTCCGTCCCTTTCCTTTCCATTTCAAGCCAAACCCACCCTACAGCTGCCTCCCTCATGTGCCCATTCCCTTCCTTTTCTCCCATCTACGACCCTATACGCCTGCCACTCATGCCCCCTTGCCTTCTTCTCCCTCCCTTGACCTATAAATACCTCATTACCATCCCCCATTTCCCCTCCTTTGCTCTACCAAAAAATTTCGACCCTTCTCACCGTCGTTGTGCAACGACACCGCCTGAAACACCATCCAATCCCCTCCACCAAACCAAGCCACTCACCGCCCTTAAATTTCCCTACACATCCCACCTCAATTGTGCAAAGTAGGCAACTCGAGCTACCCTTTATACCTCATCGCCGCCCCTCTTGCCGTCATGCGCCGCCTCCTCCGCCATAATTACCACCTCCCTTGCCACTCAATCAACCTAGCAAAACCTCCTCTACCTCCCCTACCTTTCATTTTCCCTTTCTCCTTCTCATTCCTTCTCCCTCCTTCTCCACCACCCTCGGCCACCACTACCGCCGCCACCTACACCGCCACCCTATTATGCCACCACCACCACTACAACCCTCTTAGCCTAGAGAGTCCACCACCTCACAGCCACCACTTCCCTCTCTTTCTTCCAGCACTAAAAGGCCAACCTTTCCCAAAACCACCACCACTCCCACCACTGTCGCCACCCTAGCTACCACCTTCACCTAGGTTATGCCCTAACCTTTGATATTACTTAAATATAAATTATCTTGAGTGTTATTATTATTTTAGCCTTATTATTATTATTATTATTATAAAATTTATTATCATTATTATGACTGCTATTATTAATATTATTCTAACATGATTATTACGACTACCTAACCCTATTTTTGGGCTAATATTACCCCTAATAGTGTTGTTAACTACTTTAATAATATTACCCTTATTTATACTCTTAAGAGTACTACTATGATCATCACTAATACTAGTTTTACTAAAGGTAACATAGGGAATAATAAAAGCAATAAGAGGAAAGTTAAACCTAGTGTTTTCCTCTTATCAGTGAACCAAATTCGACCCCTAAGGAGGCGTAGGAGGGTGCTCCAAGCCCGATATCATTTTAGGTCAAGATATGGTTAAGGCCTAACAAGTGTATTATGTGTTATGTGTTGGCTATATGTGTGTACTTTATGTGGTTGTAACTATGCACTTGTAGCGTAGCTTGCTAAGCATGGAGCTAAGGTAAGTGTGTGTGCTTTTATGACATGTGTATTATGGTAATGTGACTTGTACTTGTATTGTGCTTATGTAATATTGCCCCTTTATGACATGCATGCTAAGAGGCTTTATGTAGTTTGATGTGGTTGTGAGAAGATAAAGGGAGTAATAGAAGTGAGTTGATTAGAGTGTAGTAAGAATTGCATACAAATCTCATAACTTATAGGTGGATAAATAAAGGAATAATGTAAATAAATTAAGAGGATGGACTAAAATATGCATGGAGAGTGTAAGGATTTCATGGGGTGGTTAATATCTGTATAGGGATGACTTTTACGTGGAAAAAGTTGACTTGAGGGTTGATTAAGGTGGGGGAATAGTAGTTGGGGTGATTGGAGTCAATATGTGAAAAATAATGTGTAGGTGGGTATGAAGGCGCATAGGGGATTTGGCTAGAGTTTGGGAGGAAGAACCCTAAGTGGGGAAGTTGTGGAAAGGAGAAATAATGGAAGAGGTTGGAGTATGGGGTGAGAGTGGAAGTGTGTCACATGGAGAGTAAATGTGTGTCATGGGGAAAGGGAAATGATAATTAAGGATGATGAAGGGACGACATGTAAGAAAGGAGAGGTGCTAGGGACTGGGGTGACCAACTAGGTTTTCATGGCCACACACGAAAATGAGATGTGAAGCTGGGACGTTGGGTGTGGATAGAGTGGGGTGATGATTGGGGATCAAAGGGAGCATGTGTCGTGTATGATAGAGAAAGGGTAGGCCATATAGGCGAGATTAGGGTTTTTAAGGGGAAACCATATAGAGCAAGGGTGAGTTAACCCGGAGATATAGGAAAATGGGCCTCAACCCACACACATAGGAGTTGTGGATTCATGGTAAGTAAAGAAAGGGGGAAAGGATGTCTAGATGTACTAGGCCGTGTAGAAGTCCCAACATATGGGACAAGGCTTCTTAAGAGAGTAGGTGTGTGAACGGGAAGTCTAAGGGACATGCATGTCTAGAGTGGAAGTATTTAACGAATAAGATATGGATAAGACACTAACCATTTAAAGTGGAAGATTATTGAGCCAGGCCCAGACCGATCCACTAGTATAATAGTGGTCAAGTGCAAAGTGCCCTGGAAATCGATCCACTGGCGAATAATAGTGGCCAGATGCGTGTTGCCCTGGATGTTCTGATCCACTGGCTATAATAGTGAGGGATCTCGGGCTCAATAAACCAAACCTTAATTGATGATAGGCCATAGAAAAGATATTAATTACTTACAGTGGAACATAATGGGAGTCGGGGCCAGACCGATCCACTGGTATAATAGTGGCCAAAAGCACTTTGCCCTGGAGATTGATCCGTCAGCGAATAATAGTGGCCAAAAGCATTTTGCCCTGGATGTTTTCGATCCACAAGCTATAATAGTGGGGTTCCCATACTTGCATGGACTTAAAATGAGAATGGTGTGAAATGGGAATAATGACCAGAGATCTAACGATTATGTCTAATTGGACTGAATCACTGCTTGTACTACTTGTCTTTCATGTATGGTTTTAACTACATGATTATCTACCTATATTATCTGTTTTTCATGTATGACCTTAGCTACATGGTTACCTTACTCAATACGTAGCATACTGATCACCCATTTTATGGGTGTTGGTCATTCCCAAGAGTAGAGGTCCTTTCTGAGTTGGTGCAGGTAGGAGATGCTGCGTTTGATGCCTATGACGCATTCGATGCATTGGGCGGGGTTGAGTTGAAATACTCCAAAATCCTATTTTTAGGAAATTATGGAAAAATAAGGATTTATTAGGAAAATTAATTAAATAAATTATTTTATTAAAATAAAAAGGAATTAATTAAGGCAAATCAAGGAGAAAATAATAAATAATTTAATTAGGAAAAATTGGGGCATTTTGCTAAGTAAAATGAAATTTAGGAAAGAATTATTTAAAATAGCCCAAATTAACCTAAAAAGGAATTTAATTATGTAACACCCCCAAAACTCACTACTGAAAATTTTCGTTTTATTTGAAAGAGTTACCGGTTCACTCCTATCGTTCCAGTACTAAGTGATAAGACTAAAAGTGTAAAACATAGTTTACAGTTCATTTTCAAATCAGAGTAGCGCATCAAATAATTTACAAGAATAAAATGCACCAATGATGGTTACTTTAACAACATTAACATTAAAACCAGGAATTTAAAAGAGAAAGAGAAAAACCCTAACGATACCGGATAATTCCTTACTCTCTTTCCTGTTGCCCACTTGAGTAGCACCTGAAAAAGACGTGCAAGGGGCACTGCCCATTGAATAGGCAGGGGCCCCACGAAAGGAATCCCTTCAATATTATGGTACTAAGTAACCCTTTAATACCACACTTAAAAACATGCCCACAATGCAACACATAATGCAAGCAATAGACATATGTAATGAGAGGTACATACATAACAATCACATATATAACAAGGCTGCCACATATCAACGAGTTATAAAGTACGATCGATACTTTTGGGCCTTAAGCCATTAGTCCGTCATTATTCAATCATTTCTTTGGTTTTATTCCGAGTGAGTGCGGGAACCCCACTATTATAGCCGGTGGAGCGGTATACATACAGGGTAGAACGCTCCTGACCACTATTATTGTCGGTGGATCGGTCTCCAGGGCAGAACGCTCCTGACCACTATTATTTGCCGGTGGACCGGTCTGGGCCCGACTCACAAGGTATTCCACTATAAGTAATTAATATCTTTCCATAAATTATTCACATCCAGTGCTTGTTTTATTGAGCTCGGGATCCCCACTATTTTAGCCGGTGGGCCGAAATACATATAATTATCATCCAGGGCAAAACGCTCCTGGGCCACTATTATATCCGGTGGATCGGTACTTATAATCACTTGTCAGGGCAACACGCTCCTGGGCCACTATTATAACCGATGGATCGGTACTCATTATCATAAGTCAACTGGGCCCGGCTTATTAATCTTTCACTTTCATAATTAGTGTTTTTCCTTTCTTTAATCAGCACAACAATTATATTTATTTGCCTCGGACGGGAGATCAAGAACCCGAGACACAAATGTACACCGGTCGTACCAGTGCATACAAGCTACTCAGTACCCTTCAACCACGAACCCAGGGACACAAAGGTACCCTGGTCGTACTGGTGCATAAAGCTACTCAGTACCCTTCAACCACGAACCCAGGGACACAAAGGTACCCTGGTCGTACTGGTGCATAAAGCTACTCAGTACCCTACCGACAAGGACACCTAATCCATAAGTATGCATACCCCCTAACTAGGTCTGTAGAGCTAGATAGAGTAAGATATAGGGCCTGGTTGGGGCACAAAGGCACACCAACAAATACCAGAATAATTGTGGACTAAACCACGTCTTTAGGGTTGCGACCCCTAAAGAGTCACCATTCCCGATCTCGAAGTCTTTCACTTTAAGTATTAGTGTCTTAATTAAGGTGATCACAAAAAGCACAATAATCAGATACTTATCCACTTTCAATCGTTCCGACATCATTAGTCATTTCTTATTCAGACGGTTATCTAAGATAACACAAAGAAATCATTGAGGCCATCATAATCTCATCTAATTCTGAATTAGGATTTGTTCTCGTGATACTTACTAGTTATTAAATACTCTTACCTTGCTAATCAACATTATTTGAGTCATATTATGAAATTCCACAATCACAACGACATGTTAGGTATAAATTACTTATTTACCCCTTACTTATATAATTGCTAAGTCATTCCTTCCTTACTTGACAAATTACCCTATTACCCTTCAGGTTGCATAATTACCAAATTACCCCTTACTCAGTTTAGGTTACCAAGTAATCCCCTACGCCTTTTTAAATCACCATTCACCCTTCATAATTGCTACACTTATCATATTTCCCATTTGGTTGGTTAGATTACCGAATTGCCCTTCTCCTTCATTATATTACTAAATTACCCTTAAGTTGGATAAATTATCAAATTACCCATCTTTGCTATCATGATTACCAATTTGCCCCTTTAGTAGGTTAAATAATTACTAACTCACCCTTTAGTCGATTAAATTACCAAATTACCCTTCTCCATTATCAAAATTACCAAATTACTTTTCTCAATTATTATCATTGCCATTTTACCCTTCTTAATTATTATAATTATCGTTTTACTCTTTTCAATTATCATAAATCCCAAATTACCCTTCTTCATAATTACAATTATTAATTTACCTTTCTTCATAATTATAATTACCAACTTACCCTTCTCCGTATTTATAATTATTAATTTACCCTTCTCCATTTTTATAATTACTATATTACCCCTGTCCATTATTAAAATTACCATAATGCCCTTTAATTGGTTAATTTACCAAATTACCCTTCTCTAGTATCATAATTATCCAATTGCCCTTCTATAATCATAATTTAATTAGCAAATTATCTTTCATCGTTATTATAATTACCAAGTTACCCCTTACCCCCAAGTTTACCATAATATCCTTTTATTTACAAAATTACTCTTCTACCCCTTACTTCCAAATTGCCATAATATCCTTTTATTTATAAAAATTACCATTTTGCCCCTTACATCCAATTTTACCATATTACCCTTTTGCTTGCAAATCACCATAATACCCTCCTTCATCCAAAATTACTATTTTACCCCTTGCTTCCAAAATTACCATTCTTACCACTTACTTATAAAATTACTATATTGCCCTTTGACTCCAAAATTACCACTTTACCCTTTTCTCCAAAACTTACCATAATACCCCTTTACTTATAAAATTATTATTTTTCCATTTAATCATAAAATTACCATATTGTTCTTTTGCCTCAAAAATTACCATAATACCCTTCTTTCTCACAACTTTCAATTTTATCCTTTTACTTATAAAGTTATCATTTCACCCCTTTCTTTTGAAATTACCAAAATACCCTTTTGCTTACAAAATCACCGTTTTACCCCTTTCTTTCAAAATAATGAAAATACCCCTTTACTACAAAATTTCCAAAATACCCTTTTCACTTATAAAATTTCCACTTAACCCCTTTATTACACCACTTTTATGAATTTACCACCACTGCATAAAATACTAATATTAGCACTTCATTCTTATCATTTAACTCCACCAACTTGTCATTATTCAACAAAATACTCATTAGCAACTATATATATTAGATCACATACTTATATAAGCATATTACTAAAATATCCTTAGACAATAATATTATTCATGCATTAGCAACATAATACATCATAGACAAGCATCTAACATTTCCATCAAATATCAAACTCATTCCTTAAGTATCATCTCTACACATGGCACAAAAGCTATCATAATTTTCTTTTCTTTTCTTTTTATCAATCAATATAAGAAACCATATATATATCATACTAGGCAACACAAAACATGCATAAAATCATACTAAAACCCCTAATGTGCTAGCATACGTTTTTCCATGCATTTAAGTGAGGTTTAACGATTACCTTAATCCCGCAAAAATCGAACCTTACCGGTATCCCGGTTTAAGGATTCAAGGCTTAATTAGCAACTCAACACCTAAAAATAATATCAATAACTATTAGGTTAGAAGTAAGAAATTAAAAGGATAAAACTTTATAAAAAAATTATTTAATAATAATACACTTTAACTAATTATTAATATAGCTCAAAATTTAGCTAAATAAATTCCAAAATAATGTGGAGCTCACGCTGCATGAACAACGTGAGCCACATGCAGATTAACGGGGGGAAGAAAAGGTTCAAAGGTAATGAGGTAGAAGGGAGGAGAGGTGGCTCGGTTTAGGGACTTTAAGCTAGAAAAGGAGGTAGATGGGGGAGGATTGAAAGCAAGGTAAGGGTGCAGAAGTGAAGAGGGGGTGTAGGTGGAGGCTAGGGATGGTTTCACGGTGGCATAGGGCAGCGGAGGCGGCGGCAGCAAGGCGGCGAAGATGACTGTCGGGCTGGGCATGGCTGAGGAGGAAAGAAAAGAGAAGGAAAAAATGGAGGGGTGCAGGGATTGTTTTCGGGAAAGTAAGATATGGGGGTAGTAGAGGAGGTTGCAGAGTGTAGATTGGTGGTTTTGGTGGCGGTAGAGGTGGTCGGACGACGGAGAACGGGGCAGTTGCAGGTGGCTTGGCGATAAGGGGGAAAAGTGGGGAGAAAAAGAAGAGGTGGAGAAGGGAGGAACTGTAGGGCTCGAGGGTGGCTTGGGTGGTCTCGTGGTGGTGCAGGGCTGAGGTATAGGGTGGAAGTGGGTGGCGCAGGGGCTCGGTGCGGTGGTTGGAGGGCGGTTGGTGGCGGCGTGCAAAAAAACCAGGGAAGAATGGGAAGGAGGAGAAAGGAGATAAGAGGGAGGTCAGGGAAAGGGAGATGCTCGAACTATGGGGCAAAAAGGAGGCTGGATAGGTGAAGAAAAAGAAGAGGGAGAAGAGAGGGGGCAGGTGGCTAGTTGGAGATAGGACGAAGGGTGGCAGGGAGGTGTCGGTTGGTAGGGGAAATGGAGGGAAGAAGAAGGAAAGGAAGAGGGCATGTGGGATAGGGATGCAGGGGTTATTTTGGTTCGAATTAGGAAAGAAAATGACGAGGGAGAGAGAGGAAGAGAGAGGAGGTGCAGTGGTAGGTGGCGGCAGTTGTAGGGCGGCTCGGTGGTGACAGGCATGGAGTCGTCGAGGCTGGTCGGTCACGAGCAAGGAGAAGAAGAAAAAAAAAGGAAGGAGGGCGGAGCAGATCGATTGGCGTAGAGGAGGAAGATCGGTCGATCCGGTCTGGGAAAAAGAAAAATAAAGGATGTTTCGGCTGGGCTGGACGTGCGTGGGAGAAAGAGAAGAGGGGAGGGAAGAAACGGGCCTGTGGCTCGGGCGCAGGGGAGAGGAAGCAGGCAGAGTGCGGCGGCCCAAAGGAAGAGAAAAAAAAAGAAAAGAAAGGAGGAAAAGGAGAAAAAGGAAAATAACAAAAGAAATGGGAGAAATTAAAATAATTTAATTTATAAAATAACAGGATTTAATATTTTTAATAATAAATTTATTTAATAATTTAATTTAATATAATTAAATATATGGGCTTAAAAAGGATAATTTTAGTAAAATATTGGTTCGAAAATTTATTTAAATAAAATGAGTACGATAAATTAATAAATATTTTTTTTTAATTTATTAAATATTCCTATCTAATTTTATATAATCAAAATCCATATAATAATTAAACTATATAATTTTAAAAGCTAATTTATTTTAAATAAAGCTATTTATTGAATTATAGATTTTCTAAATTTTTTTGGAGGATTACAAATTATTAATATTTTTATATTATTATTATTTTGAATAATCAAGGATCCTAAAATACCTTAAACACCCAACCGACCCATTACTTTCCCTTTTCCCTTTTTTCATTTTTCTGCTTCTTTTCCTTTTTATTTATTTGCCCTCATTTCTCCCTTTTCTCCTCTCCTTCTCCCCTTGAATTGAGCCAGCCCGCAGGACCCAATCCCTTCCTCTCCCCTTTTTCCCCCATCCCGTGTGGCCTAAGGCCCGCCTCCCACTTCTTTTTAGGCCGACCGCCCGGTTCCTTCTCCCCTTTTCTTTCTTTCTTTTTCTTCCTGGATCGCCGGTCCAAGCCTATCTTCTTCCTCACCCCTATGCGACCTGCAACTCCCTCGACTCATGGCTTGATTTCCGCCGGCAACCATGCCCCGCCAACCAGTCGTCTCTTCCCTCTCTTCCCCACTGATTTCTTGTCTTTTCGACCTGACCGACCCTCCTCTTTCCTCACACGTGCCTGCCCTTGCTTTCTTTCTTCTCCCCGACCAAACATAGCCCTGCAATGGTTGACCTGCGCCTGCCTACCATCGCCGGTCGGTGTGCCTACCTCACCTGCCCCTTATTTTCCTCTTCCCTTTGTTGTTTTCCCCTCTGGTTGGCCTATAAAAACCCCATAGGTAGCCCCAAAGTTGGATTATTTTCACAGCCCAGAAAATCTTGTCCTTTGTGCCACCGTCCAATCAGATGACCGCCTAGTTGCCGCCGCCCAACACCGCCGCTCAAGCCACCCACAGAACTACCCATTACATCACCCTCTACCCAACTCACCTCCCTCCTCCCTCGATTTGCCTTGCACGAGCCACCCCGGCAGTACAAAGTTCCCCTCCCAATCAGCCCCTCATCAACCCCCGCCGCCCTTCACACCACCGTCCACCACCACTCCTTCCACAAACCACCACCCCTTGCACCTCCCAAAATCACCTGCAAACCTTCCTCTATCTTTCCCTACCTTCCTTTTCCCCTTCCTCCCTCTCCACCACCCTCGGCCACCGCAGCACCGCTGCCTGCGCCGCCACCTTTGGATGTACCACCACCGCCACTCCAACCCTCTCTACTTGGGTATCTACCACCACTTCAACTTCCACCCTCATTCCCCCTCTCCTATTCCCAACACTCAACTATTCCCCTTTTCTCCCTCTTTTCCCGCTGTCGTGTGTCGCCGCCGATGCCGCCAATCGCCACCAACCCTAGGTGGTACCCTAATCCCTCTCAACCCCTAAGTCCTATTTATGTAAAATTTATTCTTTTTATTTGGATTATATCATTATTATTATTATTATTATCATTATCATTATTATTATTATTTACAGCCTTGGAATATTAATCTTATTATTATTAAGGGGTTGAAACCCAATTTTACTATTGTTTTGATTATTATTATTATTATTATTATTATTGATACCAGATTTGGCATGTTATCACTTTATTGCTATAAAAGAAGAATACTCAAACCTTAATATTATTATTATTTATTATTCAAATGTTGCTAATATTATTCCTAATGCCTTTATTGTTACTATAGTATTACTACTACTACTACTACTACTACTACTTCTACTACTATTATTATTATGGTAAAAATATTCTAACCCTTATATTATCATTATTTCAAATATTACTATTATTATTATTATCCTCAACAATGTTAGTATTTTGTTAGTATTACTATTATTATATTATTATTTTATCCTTAACCCTATTATTAGCCTTAGCCTTAAAAATACTAGGGTTTCCATTACTAGGAGTATTAATATTACTATTATTATTAATATCACTATTTTGATTGTAACTAGTGTTAGTACTATTATTAGAAGAAATAAAGCTATTAGATTTAATAATATAAATATTAACATAAACCTATTTTGACTAGTAATAATCTAGTAGGCTAACTTGAGGATAAAAATCTTATTTTTCACTTGTAAAGTTTCCTTTAATAATAGTAATCCTAATTTTAGAATAAAATAAGAAATAATAGTATTTTTGGTAGGAGGAAAACTAATCCTAAATTTTTCCTTCTTATAGGTGAAACTAGTCAAAACCCTAAGGAGGCGTAGGAGCGTGCTCCAAGACCGGTGACATGCTAGGTAAGGGTGTAGCTAAGGCCTTATGTGTGTTATGTGCTTTATATGCCTTGGATGTTATGTATAATGATATGTTGTGTATCTTGTACTATTGTTATAACTGTTTTATGTGTAGCATAGCTTGGATTTGATGTATACTCTTGTGTTATCTTATGGCCTGTGTACAATATGTTTGTGCTGTGAATTGTGATGTGATGTGATATGGCCCTTTTAGAACATGCATGCTAGGATAATTAATGTAGTGATATGGGGTGGAAAGATGAAAAAGAAAAATGGGGAAGTAAGTGGACCAAGGGGAAGTAAGTTGACCAAGGAATGTGGGATTGGCATAAATATTCCATGATCCATGAGAGGAAGAATAAAAGGGGACTTTAAGCAAAATAAAGCGGATGAACTTTGTATGGGAGAATCTAAGGTTTTGCATATGAGTTTTAGGGTTTTGAATGAAAACTTCAAGGGTTTACATGGGATGGATAGAGTCTGCATGGGGGTGAAATTTACACATGGAAAGTTGCCTTGGGGTGTGAGGAAGTTAATGGAAGAGTTTTTTAGGTGATTGGAGGCTTTGGGTGAAAAATAGTACGTGGGACAATATAAGAGTGTATAGGAGATCAAGCCAGGGTTTTAAAGAAAACCCTAATTTAAGAAGGTGGAAAAGGGAAAAATAAATGAGGGTGAGTGGAGTATGAGATGAGGATGGAGGATTGTCATGTGTGGGGTGAGTGTGGGTATCATGGGAAAACAAGAGTGGAAGGGAGAAATGGAGGGGTGACATGTGGAAAGGAGGATGTTAGGGTTTGGCGTGACCAACAAGGTTTGGTGTGGCCACCTAGGGTTTCGTGGTCACACGTGTATTTGTGGGAGTAAAGTGAGATGATGAGGATTGAATCTAAGGGTTGTGATGTGTGGGGTGTTAAAACAGTTTGGGTTGTGTGAGGTAGAAAAGGATAGGCCACATAGGCCCAAATTACGGTTTTTGGAGAAAACCCTAGGGTAAGACTGTGAGTGGACTTGGAGGTGTAAGGTAGCGGGCATTGACCCACACACTTAGGAGTTGGGCCTCCAGTGTGAGCAAGTGGAATAAGGAAAGGATGTTGGGGCAAGTTAGGAGGTGCAGGAGTCTCAAGATATGGGACGTGCCCTCTTGGGAGGATAAGCGTAGATGGAGTTAATCATGCGTGTCTAAGGTGAAACCTGTTGAATAAGACACAGTAAGACACTAATCATTTAAAGTGAAAAATTATTGAGTCAGGCCTAGACCGATCCACCAATATAATAGTGGCCAGGTGCCGGGGTGCCCTGGAGATCAATCCACCGCCATATAATAGTGGTCAGGTGTGTTCTATCCTATAAGTGACCGATCCACCGGCTATAATAGTAGGGGATCCCAAACTCAATGAACCAAACCTTGAGTTTAATAAGACATATAAAAGACACTAAGTACTTATAGTGGAACACCATGAGATTCAGGGCTAGACCGATCCACCAACATAATAGTGGCGAGGAGCATCTTACCCTAGAGACCGATCCACCGGCATATAATAGTGGTCAGGTGTATTTTGCCCTGTATGTGATCGATCCACCGGCTATAATAGTGAGGTTTCTTTACTCGCATGGATCAATAAAAAATTATGGTGTGAAATGAGTACTGATCAGAGATTAAATAATCAGTTTATCTGGACTGCAGCTTGACCTTTATTTATGTGAAAGATTGTATGTTGTCATGTTATCGTGCTTATATTATGTGCCCTTATGTGTTGACCTTAATGCATGGTTACCTTACTCTGTCGGTAGTGCACTGACCACCCATTTCATGGGTGTTGCTCATTCCCACGAGTAGAAGGCCCCTCTAACTTTGTGCAGGCCAGTGATATTATTTTTGATGCTTTCGATGCTTATGAGGCATCGGGTGAGGTTGAGTGTTGAGCATGGACTTGGCATGGAAATTGAGAGTGACGTGGCTGGACTTCCTCTTTATGTTCTTCTATTTTATAGTGGATTTCCTAGACTTAACTTTTATCATTTTGCAGACCTTATTCCTTTTAAGGAATTTTAACTATATATTTTGGATTGTAACACTTTTTCACGCACTGTGATTTTTATCTTATGATTGTTTTAATGCTTTATTGAAGCCTTACTTTGATTTTGAATTATGATGGTTGTTAAATTTCCTTTAGCCTTGTGGTTAGTACAGAACGACCGGGGGCCAAGCTTGTACTGACCACGACGGTAACATTCCTGAAATTTATAAGTTTTGATTTAACTGCTTCTACTAAATCTTAAGGTTCCATTTGGTTTAAAGAAAAATGTGAGGAAAGGAAAGAAAATTAGAAGGAAAATAAATTCTGTCCATTTGGTTGCTAGGAAAATATCAAAGAAAGAAAATGAAGAGAAAAATGACGTAGAAAGTTACACAGTTGCACTTTCCTAAGTTGAAGTCATGGAAAATTAAAAAGTGACAAGGAAAGTAATATGCGCGGCACAATAACTCTACATTTCTATATATATAAATATTTTTTTGTTTTCTTTTCCATCCCCTTTATATATATATATATATATATATATGTATGTATGTATGTATGTATGTATATCTTTTGTCAAATTTAACTTTGTCGTTTATTTTACTTACTTTACAAAGATTCTGTCGCAATTTATATATATATATATGTATTATCAAATTTAACTTTGTCGATGAGATAACTTACTTTATAATAATTCTATCGCAGTCTATATCTATATATCTATATATATATATATATATATATATATAGACAATACATACATATATCTTTTGTCAAATTTAACTTTGTCGCTGATTTCACTTACTTTACAATGATTTTGTCGTAATCTAGCATATTTTTGTATCCAAACTTGCTACATATTTTTTTTCTTCCATTTTCTATATTTATTTATGTATTTACCTAATAAAATCCAACAAATTTCAAATAAAACACATTCAATTCAAAATACAAATCATTTAATATTAAAATTATATATTTAAATTGTTTAAATTTAATTATATTTTTACTTTTTACTTTAAAAATATATTAGATGTTATATAAATAAAAAATACAAATAAAAATTTATATCAGGTAAATAGAGACGAATTGATACAGATATAAAAATAGATATATATTTAATAGAGTTGTTTATGTTATTTGATATCTGCTTATTTGATCCGATATGCGAAGAGATCCAATCCGAAAAAGTAAATAACCGATCTATTTTTTTTAAATCAAATATACTATCCAATCAACAAAAAGTCAAACGAAATAAATATCTGATCCGACAAATACAAACAATATCCGATTCAAAAAAGACATTTATACATTTTTTATAATATTTTATTTTGTATATTATTATATACAAATAAATTTAAATGTCTCTGTATGTGTATAATTTTTACTTACTTTATTTATTATTTGAGGCAAAATTAAATTTAGTTGAAATTATATTTTTAATATAATCCCTTTTTAGATATTTATATAAAAAAATCTCTGTGCCGATCTTGACATATTAATATTTAGAAGCTTTATTGGTTTGTATGAGTTTTGGTTTTTAAATTCTTACTTTGGTAAGTAAAGTAGGATGATTTATTTTATTTTATTTTTGCATACTCTATCTCTTATTAATAGGAAATTTTGAATGTTATTAATATTTTACAATTATTTTTAAAAAAATTATACTTAGTTATATATGTAATATTTTAGAATTTTTCTGAAAAAATTTGGAATTAGTATTGAGTTTATATAATTTTTATAATTTTATTATAGACTTTAAGTAAACTTTTATATATTAATATAATATTTTAATTTTTATTAAATATATTAAAAATTAAAATATTAATATTCAAGTTTTCTTAGAATTTTCTTTCTATATACCAAACACTAAAAATATTTTCCAAGATTTCAATTTTCCACAAAATTTTCTCCAACAACCAAACAAATGAAAGAAAATTATTTTCTTTCATTTTCTTTTCTTCAATTTTCTTTCCTCTATATTTTCCTTTCCATTTAACTTTCTACAAACCAAACATAGCCTAAATAAAAATGAAATTTTTCGGTAGTGAATTTTGGGGTGTTACATGAGTGATTACCTATTGGACTTGGCATGGGGCTTGAGAACAAGTTTCATCCGGACTCTTTTTTTTTTCCAGTTTTTATCCTATCTTACAGTTTGTATTATTCTTTCCCCTCAGGGGCTTGACGATGTAATTGTTTTCCATTTTGTAATTATTATTTAATCACGCACTCTGATTTCCTTTTTATTGATGAATCTTCTGGATCATTATGGTTATATGTGTTAATTGGTTTAATGTCTTGCAACTTTTTATAGCCTTGTGGTTGGTGCGAGACTAGCTGGAGGCCAGGCTTGTAGTAATAACGACAGTAGCACCCTTATCCTTGTGTATGGTTTTAATTAAACAAAAATTTTCAACTATGATTTTTGGGGGTGTTATAAGAGCAATTATAAAAATATAAGGGCCCACATACCAAAAATAATATTTACTTGTGAAAGCAAATTGTCGATGCAAACTAGTCAGGAACTCCAAGCTATTGCAAATATGATAAGAAATGCATGGTTATGTATCTATATAATATTTTAAATTATAAATAAAGATTTCACACACATCTCGACCACTCGTGTATAGGTACTAAACTTCTATCAACTCCTCACACAAGTCTAATGGAGAGTATCAATCAAATAAGTTACAAAAAGACACCTCTCGAGCACACATGTAGTATAATGCAAATTAACAAAACCTAAAATTTGGATTAAAATCTTACTTAATCATGAAGGAAAGAGGCCAAAAATGAAGTAAGTGATAAAAAAATATAAGGTTACTAAGCTTAACAATGAGGTAGATGTCCATTCATGAAAAAAATAGCCCAATTCTTACCTTTGTTTCTTCAATCCAAAGTTATAAATTATGTAATGTGGAAGAAAGTGTTTGTAATCTTAATCCCATTTCTTTGTCTAACTCCATACCAACATTTAAGGGCTTAAAATCATTAGAGGTGGAGGATCATGAAGAAGTTATTACATTGATCATCTTTGTTGAAATTGTTTCCATAATGACCCATATAATCAACAAATAGAAACTTAAATAAAATTCTTAAATATACATCCTTTAAAAAACACATGCATTCATTATGTGTTGCTTATGCAACCATCATTAAGCAAAAAGTGACATATACAAGATTAGCATCTTGAAATGAAAATAATGTAGATAATCAAAAAACATATCCTAAAAATTAGAGTTAAATAGATAAACAATATCACATATACAATACACAGTATCATCATTTTTATAGTGATAAAGAAGCATTCCCACTTCTAGTATCTTCATCGACTCATTCCCTAATGCTGGTGATTTTTCGAATTGAACTTGGATTTCCTTAACACCTTCAGAAATAGTCATTACCCAAATTAATAAACAAGATCTCTCTAGTATGAGCATAAAATATCTACAGAATTGGGAGAACCATTTGTAAGTTAGCTTAAAAGGAGTTAGAATGAAAAAATTACGACTCCTTGATTACAGAGTTAATTAAGATTCTTGTACTTTAGAACACAAATGCAACATAATCTATCCCCTTCTCAAACTTCAAAGCATGTATCCGCACAAAAAAAGCTAGTTAACCTAATGTAATAAAGGAAATAAGAACTTGATGAACTTGCCATAACTTCCTAGAACTAATACATAGCTTGTGATATTCCCATGATGCTCATATAACACTCCAACCCACTGGCCACAAGTAGGTATTTGGAGTGCTTTTGGAATTGATGACTGACATTATAAATCAACACAAGTCCTTTTAGCGTACTTTTTATCAACTCACACATCTAAAAAAAATCTTAGGAGGTTATACATCCTTAAATTTCTCAAAGTCAGTCACTCTTAACTATAGAGTTATTGAATGATAGATTTCCCAAAATAAGGTATGATTTATTAACATATGTAGTCTTATCAATAATTTTGGCATCTACTATGGACCACTTATTTTGGAATATTACATACACCCTCACTCAATAGCACAATATTCTTATTATACCTCAACCACAAACTATGTGATTATAGTAAATCCCAAGAATCATCCTAATAAGCGGCTAATTGGCTCATCCAAGTTCAGCTCATGGTCGTGATTTTACTCTAATACCATCTCTAATACTCTAGCCCACTGACCATGAGTAGTTACTTAGAGCGCTTTTTGGATTGATGATTGACCCTACAAATCAATACAAGTCCTTTTAAGCATAATTTTGATCAATTCACACACATTCCAAATAAATTTCTAGGAGGTCACCCATCCTTAAATTGTTCAAAGTCAAGCATGCTTAACTATGAAATTTTTTAATGATGGGTTTCCCAAAAAGAATGTATACCTTGTTGATATAGATAATTTTAAAATCCTTTTAAACCTCCACTGTCAAATATATATATATATATATTCGGGGTATTGTAAATTCTATTCTTTCAATCATAGATAACTTAATCTAATCACTATAATCGCCTAAGTAAGCTTTGTAAATAAAATCTAAAGTAACACAATTAAATTTTATAGCATAATTAACCTTAATGTTTATTGATCTATATTTAAATTATTGTAGGCTATTGGAGGTCAAAAAAGAATGAAGTGCATACCATAAATTAAAAGGCCAGACAATATAAACATGGAGTATTAGATCAAGAGTTGAAGTAGGGTCACATGACTTAAAGTCAAAACAAGGCAGTCGTTATGATCATAATAGTTGTGTTGTTCCCCTAAAGATGATGGGGTGTCTATGTTAAAATGGGGAGACCCATAGTTTTCAAGGATGTTTTGTCACTAGATAAATTTACCGGCTATAGCATCCATGCTCATATTCCTTATCTTCATCCTCTCTCAAGTCATATTCCTTGTGTCTCTAGCAATTTAGTGGATTCTAGTGTGGAAAACCAACCCTGGTACGAAACATTAAATTCTAAAGCTATTCATTTATTACTATTTATCTTTGATTTATAAGTTCCCTTATCAATTTTGATGGTCTTGTCATGGATATGTTATGCTAGATCTTTGTGCTAAAGTGGTGGGGAATTTTCCCCAATATTATGGGGTGAGCATTTTTTCTATTTTTGATTATATTTTCAATATGTGTGTTATAGAATCAATTTAATCTATGATGGAATAGAGTTTTGGTCTAATACTAAAAATTGACTCGAGAAGTGCCAATGAGATTAACAGATACGCAACATTAGACTTGATATCACAACTATAGTGTTGAAATTGAATAGTTAGATCCATTGATTAGCACATTGCAATAAGGAATGTGAACCATTTATAAGCAATAACGTGTTACTCTCTATTCAACCTTAAGTTAAAAATATATGGAGTTGTAGATTAACATTAGGAGTTTGTAGCTTGAGAAAGCACAACAATTATCATCCTTGTTAGCACCATCAATTGCAAATATCGAATTAGATTTTGGTTTGACACGCGATTGCATGTAGGATTAGGGGTGCTACCTCAATGCTTAACATTTTTGTCTACATGATTTTTTTTTTGTGATTCTATAAATTTTGTTTCCACTATTTGATAACCTTTACAACTTAGTTATTTCATTATGTATAATTGTTAACCAAAACTAGATTTTATAAATTTAGCATTATTATTACTAATGAAAGGTAAGTCAAACTTATCCTTGAGGTAGTTTGTTTCCTTGGTTTGCATGTGGTCAGTCAACTCTTAGATATTGAGGACCTTCTTTACATAATTGAGGTGGTTTTTGAATTTAGACCGTGATGGAAGGAATTTTTAAAGTATCACCCCCTAAAGTATTTTGCACATCTTTATTCCTTTACCGAGTATAGTAGCCACCAGATTCTCATACTCACAAACTTACTCTATTATCGGCTTGTCATCCACTATTTGAAAGCTCAACTAATTGCATATTAAATACTTTTTCTTACCTGCTTCATCGTTACCATAAATCTTTTACAATGTCTCCTAAATGTTATTTCTGGATGTTTCCTATGAAAATATATCGAAAAATATATTTGGCATGTAGGTGAGCAAGTGGCCTCTTAAGCACTTGTTTTCCCTCTAATATTTATTTCTAAATTTATCTTTAGCCTTCTTTGTTTTGTACGTCTAAGTATCGGTGACCAGTACATCAAAAATAATGGTTGCATAGGTGTAAAGTTTATGTATTATGAGTGGTAAGAGGGTCGTTGAACAACATGTAATCAACCTCTAATTTTTGGAATAGAACGAGAAGTTTATGGGACGAGTTATTATAATTGATTATGTTGAGAAGCTCATATATTTATAGGTCAGGAAGGATTTGATTGATTGGTTGTGATATCATTCTCTACTAAATTCACTTTCAGAGTTCTAGTGGCGAGTGTGGTCAATAATGATAACAGGAAACTACAAATTTTATACCATGAAATGATCATTGTTTTGAAATTGAATTGGCTCTGACTATGGTGCAATCATAGTAGGCATTCACTCCCTAAGATCTATACAATCTTCCTCAAATTTGTGCACTTAAGGTTGAATAATTGGAAAATTACATAACTCATGTACCTAGGAATTCATCAAAAGGAGAAGAATGTAGTATGTGCTCAAGTGTGGCGGTGATATTGAAGCAACAATATGTATTTATAGCCAATTTTTGAAGTAGCACTATTCACACCACTCACAGGGAGTAAGAAGGCGAAGAACATGGGACAATAAGTGGGGGAATGGAGAACATGGATCATGTAGTGGAAAAATAGATATAGCGGGTATTTATTGAAGACAGAGAAGTTATTGGTTATTAAGAAGTGGGTCCCAAAAGAGAATCTAGATCAAATCAAAATATTCAAAATCAAACCCGAATAGTTTTTTTGTAGTTACTTAATAGGTATAACAAATATATATCGGGAATTATTTACTTATTTTCTTCACCTTTAATTACTTGTCACAGGGGATAAATATTGGACCACAAATATAAAGTAAATGGGCATATATGGTAGTGGATAACAAAATACGTGACTGCATGTTGCCCCTAACTAACTGAGGGTTGCCATGAGTAGACAAGAAGAATTAGAAAAATGTGTCCATATATGTAACTAATACATGTATAATATTATATGTTTACATGGTTTAAAAGTTCATAAGTCATTTTTTAATTAGAAGATGAGCCCATGCAATGTATGGGTATGTAAAATTAATATCTATTTATCAATTACTACGTAACATTGTCATGATAGATAGTTTAAAACTAAAGAGACCTTCTAAATTATAAAATTCTATGATTATTTTTATATTTATGGAACTTTAAGTTTTACGATTTTATTAATCCATCATTTCACATGTGTAGGGACCCACCCACGTAGAAAGTACCAAAATGTGATTTCACAATTTTATTAATCACGGAGTGAGCTAAATAATATAAAAATAATCCAAAGCACTAAAATATACTTATTAGAACGAATAGATTATAATTAAAAGTTTCCATAAATATTAGAAAGAGAATCGAATCCAAAATAGAAAAAAATCTGAAATCACAAGATAACTTGTCGATGGGTTTAGGTAAACTAACCCGCTAGTTTATCGTAGAATAAAAATGCCAGTTTCTAAGCATATCGGTTGGTCGGTTTGAAAAATTAGTCGATTGATATGTCCAAAATTCACATTTTTACTAAAAAATCAATTTATTTTCAAAACCAAAATAAAATTTATTTTATATTAACATACTTTTTAAATATATTTTTGAAGATTTTATGATGGGGTATTATAGTTAGTATGCCTTCGAGCATTTTTATTGCCTTCAGGCAAGATCCCAGTTGATCTTGGTATCTTTTCTACCCTAAACACTGATGATATATTAGGGGTACCAAGACTAAAATGTCTAGTTTACATGAGAGATTATTTAGCTCCGATCAAACTTAATTCATCCAGTTTTATTGGATTTGGTTGAACTTTATGTCCATTCACTTATTTGGCATAACTTCCATGGGCATTAAAATACCACGGGGGGATAGTC
Source organism: Tamarix chinensis (assembly GCA_030549775.1). Lineage (NCBI taxonomy): Eukaryota > Viridiplantae > Streptophyta > Magnoliopsida > Caryophyllales > Tamaricaceae > Tamarix > Tamarix chinensis. The sequence goes on along the minus strand of CM060176.1, from coordinate 108,298,169 downwards.
CTACCCATTGCTTAATAAATTTGCATAAGAGAATTATATGTTCACTTTAATGTAAGATGATAACCAGTTAGCTCTAAGTATATTATGTAACCTCATTTACTTTCCTTAAATATTCCATTATGGAAGTGGTTCTTAGAATGCGTAATATGGTATGTCCACCATACATATATATACACAACATATGCTACCACGTACTCAGCCTTATGTGCTCTATTATCATGTAGTTCTCCTTTTCTTACATGTTTGCATGAATTATCGCACAATCTATATTATATGTGATCATGATCCTCCTACTGTAAGAACATGTGGTTGAAGTGTTGCATGTGTATTTGAATGCCCATTACTTTATGGATAACCTAAGTGATCATTGTTTCCTCGTGAATAAGATATGTCTGTCCAAGTATATTATATCACGTATATTATTGTATGTTTATACAATTATGATTAGGCATATTTTTGTACATCTAAGTATGTCAAGCTTGGCATTATATGAAAGTATGTGAATGACATAATAAGAGTATTGCATGCACGTCTTGGTATATTATATCATGAACATGTTGCGTGGAGTGTGCACATATCATGATCAACATAATAGTAGTAGATTGGTTTTCTCCGTATGCATGCATATTGATAGGGTTGATACAATTCCTTTCGCAATCTCACAAGCAGGTGGTCTTATATGTGTTTATGAGAATGATCAGTGAGTGGTCTAACCTCTCTTCAATAATAGTTAGGTTATCTAAGCATATGCATTTTCGGAGAAGCTTCTTCTTAACGGTCCTTAAGTGACTAAGGTATATTCCCTTGTATTTATTTTCCTTTAGTTATCATTTTCCTCTAGTGTGTTTTCATACTGGTTTTAGACTTGCATATCCTTGAACTTTTCTCTCCTATATTTTCAATGATTTATCTTGTGCACTTTGTTTTTCTTTGCATTTAGTGGGTTGGATAATTAGTCTTGTGTTTAACATAAGACAAAATGTGACATGTTTATATCGGGCTAGATGTGGTGGTAGAACCCCAACTTTCATAGGATTTTTTTCATATTTTTGCTTTTATAAATGTTTTAAAGCGAAAATTTTTAGTAGTGGAAAAAATGGGTGTTACAATTTATTTCACTAAAACACATATAAAGATCACAAACTCTAAAATCACAACTTTAAGTAATTATACCTCATAAGGTCTAACAAATAAAAAATTCATCTATAATAAAGTTAATCGCCATAAAATAAGGCTGTATGCCAGAATCTAAACCAAAACTAAACCAGGCCTTAATCCCAAATCTAAAACCAAATCATTAACAAAGGCATACAAGCCAAAATAATAAACCAAAGGCTCATAAGACAAACTAGGATAAAATAATGTTCATTTGAATGAAACCACTTTAATACAAAATCCTAAAAATACTTCAAAGTATAAAGAATCACATTTGAGGCCATAAAAGACTAACCTAATGTTAGAAAATAACTCATACTACCCAAAAAAAAAATCAATTAGAATATTTTCAAGGAAACATTATTCACCAATAAAAAGTCAAAGTTCAGTAAAAAAGTTCCTTTAGACCACTCTTAATTCCAAAAGACCATATGGAAATCTTATTTCTCCCTGTTAAAATCCACTAAGAACCACTACCACCTACACATGCACGTGCACCTACTCCATTGTAACACTAACAATTAATTAAATTACCAACGATCATTGACCAATCCACTAGTAAGTATTCCCTCAAATACCAACCATGAGGAACGGGAAAATATCGCCCTTTTTTCTTATTACCTGCATACATTCCAGCCCTTTTAATTCATACTTATCTATTACTCTCATGCTAGGCATGGGTTAAGTCACACTTAAATAAATAATATTGTTTATGAGGGTATGGTGTGTAGGAGAGTTGGCGGAAGGTAAGGTGAAGTGACTTTTAACTAAAATATTTATTAAATAGAGTATGACAAGGAAATATCTGATCAAGGTGAGGGGAGGTCGTGGTTCATATCCCCAATGCCAAAGAGACAACAACATAATACCCTAGATCAAACACTATAGGTGAAATGAGAATTTTTGAGGTAGTTATTAGGAAAAATATCAAATAAATCATGATAATTATGGAAAAAAGTGTTGAATGAATTTAGGGACTAAAATATAGAAAAGTATCGGACAAATAAATCAAATTTGAGTATAAAAAAAAAAAAATAAATGTGTCTCCGGCTACCCGAGCCACTAGATCTCCTTATCATCAACCACTAGGCCCCATCATTCGTTCACCAACTTCGATCAACCATTGACCACCAAAACCCTAATTTTATCATTTTAACTTAATTTATCTAACACATCTCCACTCCATGATTAATTGCACATAAATTCGCATATTAAACATATAATACCCTCCTATAATTTTTATGATCAAGTTCACATAAAGTAAGAAGTTATACTTAGGTTCTCAATTAATATTTATGGGGAAATGAGTTATTATAATCTACATCTTTAGTATTATCATTATAAATACTATCATCATCATGAGTGCTATAATGGATTGATTCATGTAAGTGATTGCCCAACTACAATCATGTATAAAATATTAATTGATATTCATGAAGAGATATATACACATTATGTTTGTGTATTTTGCTTCTATAGGGTTAATAAAATTGGAAGATTAAAAATAAAAATAAATACCTCAATATAAAATACAGACATGTTATTATTAAAATATACATTTATATATAGAAATGGATGTTTTTAGATAAAAAGAGACATTCATTTTAGTTTGTAAATAAGAAAATAGGCATTTATCTTATTCTTGTTGGTGTCAATTTTACAAAACTACGAAGAATAGCTAGACTGTCTAACATAATTTTATGGTTTAAAATAGAAATTTGTCTTATTATGATAGATGTCTATTTTCCAAAAAAATACAAACACGAATTCAACACCATTGCGACTTCAAGTTGATGTAAATTTAAGGTAAGATATATATCAAATACATAAAAAACAATTGATTTCAAATTAACAATCAAATTGGTTAATTATCACATATGAATAATTTCAAAAACTTTCTTTTAATCAAAGTAAACAATAATGAATAAATAGAGCTATATTAACTTGCATATATATTTTTTTATTGGATAAAAGTAGAATGAAATATATTGAGTAATTGATTTACCCGAATACTTTATTCGAGACATTGATTCTTATATTAAACATCATAGAAATCAGAAGAGTTGACGGTGAAAAATAAATCAATCATAAGAATTATTAATGCATACAAGGTTTTGTGACTTTAGTCTTTAACTGATATTGTAAAAATGCTTTAATTCTATATTTATTTTTATTTTTGCTCATATTTTTAAATATAAATTAATCATTTTAATTACTTAATAATTGAAAATTAAGATTAAGAGCTAACAATTCAAGATCCAAGTTATTCGTTATTATGCTTGTCATGGAGGGTGCAAGGTACTATAAAATTTTCACCAAACAATCATAAATTTTAGAAAAATATACACAAACAAACAAATAATTAAGAATAAGAAGTTTATGATCTTCATAAATATCATGCTTTCATAGTATAAATAGGTTCACACCAATCTTATTAAATATCTACACTTGCAGGGTTGAGAATTTGTTAATATTAAAAAAATCAAACTAATACTAATTATGATTATATAATTAATTTCATAATTATATTTTCTTTTATATATTGTTTTTAATGAGCTTGTCTGTGAGAACTTAAACCATGTGTGTGAATACTCTTATTAAGCATAAATATTTAATGTATTCCAAATAAAAATTGTAATTTTTAATTAGAAAAATTTGGACAATCTAAAATAAAAAAAATGTAAATACTATGATAACAAGTTTGGTAAATTAATATCATATATGGATATAATTCGAAGTGATATACATTGATATTTTTAGAATATAATTAATATTAATTTATATTTTAATGTTATTTTATAGCAATTTATGATAAAATTTAGGGATAATTTTGAAAAATTATAAAAAATAATAATAATCAGACACCACATCATTTAACATTAACGAATAATCATATAATTACTCAAGTCTGATATAATCTAGAAATAAAAATGTTATTGCATATGGTGTTACCTGTATATATCGAGAAAAATTCAATAAATAAATAAATAAATAATGCTAAATTAATTTAAAATATTTAAATGGTAAGAATATGATTCATTGGGATGTTTTAAAGATGTGTTTGGTAAAACTAATTGAAAAGTTAGCCAAAAATAATAGATTAAAGGTTAAAGACTGAAAATGAGAAATTAAAACTTAATTTTTTTCATAAACTACTAAAATAAATTTCAATTTTTTTCATGCCGTATAAAAAATAATCTAAATTTTTTATTCAAATATTGATATAAATTTATTACCCAAATACATGTAATTTTGAAAGTTTATTTTTTGTTTTTTTATTTAAAAACCCTATCTAAATATTTAAAAAAACTTTTATTCTTTATAAAAAATAAACTAAACTTACACGAACTCCATATTCAAACACGGATATAATTTTATTATCTCAACATATGTAATTTTGAATTTTTTTTTGTCTTAAAAACTGTGTGAATATAAAAAAATAACTTTTATTCTGCATAAAAAATAAATTAAGCTTCCATAAATTTCTTATTCAAACACTGATATAAAATTATTATCCAAATATATGTAATTTTGAAAGTTTTTTTTTTCTTTTTTTTTGTCTGAAAAAAACTGTGCCGCCCAAAACACTCTAAAAAATTATAAACCTGCGATATCTGCATTTTAAAATAGGTTATATTTTTTCTATTGCTATAATTTTCGCGAAAAGTAAAATTGCTGCTGTTGGTGGAATTTGGGAAAGCGTCAAAATTGGAGGGAGGGAGGAAGAACCGAAGAAGACACAACGCTGCTATTAGTTGGAGAAAGAGTTTTCCATCTCCTTAGTTCTTCGTCTCCAAATTCAACAGATTTCAATAATTTAACTCATTATCGCAGATAAAGAGCTTGATCATCGTCCGTTTACGAGACTTTCGCTTCGCAGACAGCTTGCGCACAGGAAGAGGAGGCGCGAGAGAGCGCTGCAGAGCGATCGGCTGTTCATTGTAACCTAAATGGGTCAAGCGTTTCGCAAACTCTTCGACACATTCTTCGGAAACTCTGAAATGAGGGTTAGCGAATTTTCTCTTCTAATCAGCTGACTTTTCGACCCACGCAACCTTTCCGTTTCAATCATTGTCAATTAATTCCACATATCTGTATGATAGTGGTTTGCGGTTTCGGTTCTTAATATTTCAATGAGGCATTTTATTGTGTTAAGTTGCAGCTCAAAATGATGTTATGATGCTGAAATAGTAATTATTTATCTGGTAATTGATTGAATTGACTTGTTTCCTGAGCTTTTTTTAATCGGGGCTCGCCTGTGTATCCATTTGGTGGGTATTTTATTTATTTAGTTTTTGTAGATCGATCCAATTTTACTTGGAACTTCCAAACAGTTTAGGATTTCCTCCCGGCATAGATAGCTAGACTGGCCTTTTTGGCAGTTCAATCGTGCTACACTTTATTTGATCATTTGATCACGGTTTCAAATGGAAAATTATTCTTGTTAAAGGATTAGATTCAACGTTCTATGTGCATAGTTTTTGGCAGGAGAAGGATGTAAAGACCGGTTAGAAGTAGGGTTGTCAAACAAACTCTTCATGAATTTACACTTCGTTAAGAGATTACTAAAATGTTTAGGGGAAAAAGAGTGAATGGAGGTCAGGGGGATTAAAGAAGAGGAGAGGAATGGTTGTGCCTTTGCTTGAAGGGTCACACAAGCTCTAGAGTTTTGTGATTTTATCTTACAAGTAGTCATTGGAGGAGCATGAAGGTAATAGTCTAAATCTGAAGAACCTTTATCCGTTTGCTTGAATGGTCAGCAGTCTAGCTCTAGGGGGGATAACAAAATGCCTGTAATGCCATGTCAAATTACCCCGTTAGTGGTGGTGAGTTTTGTGATGCTATCTTAAAAGGGACAGGTAGCTGGTAGTCATTGGAGGAGCATGAAGGTAATAGCCAAAATTTGTCTCAATATCTTTTCATTTAAGAGTGCTTGGCTAGATTTAGTTGCAGAGATATGAAAGGATGGTGGATAAGATGTTGCTAACTTGATTTTGTTAGATTAGGATGAGTGCTATGATACATGCTTCACAGCCTGCTAGTTTAGATTCTCCTGAATTAAAGATATGGAGAGATTTGAGTGGATTGCATTTTGAGAACATTCGCTGGTGCTTGTCTTCTATATTATCCAATGCTATTTGGGTGGACAACGAACAGAAAACCTTATATAATTTTTGATTGATCACAATGGGGCCAATGAAGCCATGACTTCACCTAGTGATATATAGCTTAATTTGTTTTGGTGGTGGTTGTGAAAATTGATTGATGGGTTATTATATCATAGGAAGCTATTTGATTTCTGTGGGTCTTCTCTTTCCTTATCTCCTGTATCTTCCATCAGTTTGCCTCCATTGTAAATATCTGCCACATAATTGATATAAGATTGTTAAAAGCTGAGTTATGACTTATGAGGGAGGAAACATCTAAATGGACTGTTAGGTATATTTCATTTCAAATAAATACTCCCTCTAGTTCACAGTTCACACTATAAGGGCCCCATGTAATTCGAGGTAAAATTTGACTCTTAAGTTATTCCAAAATATAATAAACAAAATATAATTATTATATTCATATTTTATGATATTATTTGTAAATAATTTATATCAATATGTATTATTAATGGTCAAAGTTTACCTTGAAATATGTGGGGCCCTTATATTGTGAAACAAAAGGAGTAATTTACAAGGGAAGTAGTCTTGTCTCCCTTTTATATTCTCTTTCCTAGCTTATTTGCCTTCTACTCTCTTTCCTTCACCCCCCAACTATAACCAAAGCATAGTGTTGGAGATGTTTCAAATATTGGGTTGTGAGTTGCGACTCATGAGGGACTGTCTTCCTTGTGATTGCGCCCTACTTGAACATTTAAGTAGGAGTGGCGTTTATCTGTCCTTCTCTGTCTTTATTTTTTGTCACCTTCAACTTAATCCTGTTCATAGCTTTTATTTTTTTACTTTTTCTTCTAGTTATGCATCAAGTTGAGTGATAAGCTAGAACCTAGCTATTTGCATGTTTAAATTGCTTTACTTACTAGTGATGCAAGTTATTTTGGATTGATGCTAACTGCTTTTTGTTTCATAGTTTTTCAGAATGATGTTATAGTCATATGCATGTGCACACTCCTCCCTCTGGGGCGTGCAGTGCCCGGAGAACATGTATTTAATATGTAAGTTTCTCATGTTGATAATGACGCATGACTCAATTTTGCTGGTGTAGGTTGTCATGCTTGGCCTTGATGCAGCTGGTAAAACTACCATATTATACAAATTGCATATTGGAGAAGTTTTATCAACAGTTCCTACAATTGGTAGGCCACTGATTACTCTTGTACTGCCTCCTGCCAGCTTGAATGAACGTGCAGGAATTGTGTGCTGAACCATGGGTTCTATTTAAATTACTAAGTTCACTCTGTTTGTTCTTTTAGTTGATATGCTCACTATATTTATAGTGCTTGGTCTACTAGTTGGTATGCATTGCAACTTAGATGTTTGTATTTCTCTGACTTTTAGGCTTTGGGATAAGATTGAGTGTAATTTTTCAATGTTATGGTGGTACACTGCTTTTCATCTACAGATGATTATGCTTAACATTTTACCTTGTTCTTTTGGGGTTGTAGATGGGACTGAGGATGGGGATTGGGGATGTTGAAGAATTTTGTTCCTTTGGTGGCAGTATAACTTTATTGGCATTGTTTTGGCTTGCTAGCTCTTTCATGATTATCTGTGCATGGTTAATGTGGTTGGGTGCTTTGTTCTATATGAGTCCCTATTCATTTACCTTTGTCATGATCATAACTTCATAACGACTTTCTGATATGGTGGGAGAGCTTTTCAATTTATCTTCCTTGTTTACCAGTAATGGTAATGGATGTATGAACTGAAAGATAACTAGGTCTGCTTGGTCGTTTAGCTCTCCCATTGATCATCTAAATTACCAAAGTGCATATTATGAACTTCCTTTGACTGAGAAGCACATTGCTTATGACCATGTTTGTCACTGTTATGGTAGTATGTGACATATTGAAGGCAATGTGAAGACTGATTGTCTGATCCCTGTCGTGAATTATATTTAGGACTTGGCTTATTACAGCCTAAGTCTATTGGGGACCTTGTTCTTCAACATATGCTTGGAATATGAAAGAAGCCTTTCTATAATCACTCGATTTTTGACTGCTCAAGAATAAAGCCTTGCTAGGAACTTTTAAACCAGTTGCATATTTGAAAACTTGTGCATATTTGAAAACTTTAAAGCTTTGCACCAGTCTGAGGATGTGTTGATAAATGCCATTGAAAATTTCATATTTAATTTACAAGGTGCTGCCAAATTACTGTTCTTTTTGATACTCTCACTAAATGTATATGTTCAATATTTTAAATGAATAGCATTCTGTGTATTTTTTTGTTCAGCATAATATCCCTTGTTGTTTATAGCCTCTTGGGTCTCCACTACTCCATATTCTTCCCCCTGCATACTACTCATCATTCATGATAATTAATGTATCTTCTTCACATTTGTTCTTCTTCCTGAGATGTTGGATATATTGTGGTCTTTTGGAAATAATGCACCTTTTCATTTAGATCACCACACACTGTACAAAATGTTGATAGTGTGGGGGAATTCATAGTTCCTTGTTTTATGAACCATCTCAGTTGCTCAAGTATGCTTCTGGCTGCAATTGATTCATGTCTGTCCCTTTGAAATTTGAATTTAGCATTATGATCAACTTATAATTGGAATCACTTCACACTCCTACTGTATGTTTGTGTGATGTTAATACAGTATACAGCAGCCCAACCAATCATAGTGCCGCCCAACCAAAAGATTGACAGTGCAGCCCAGGAGGCTAAGAGATTTTGTGGTTTGTTGGGAAACAAATGTTGTTCTTTAATTATGTTAAGAAGGCTATAGTCCTTTCTAGAAGATGACCTGTTAAGTGATAAGGCATCCTGTCAATATTTGTATTTCCCTGAGTTTATCCCTTCTGCCGTTAGTTTGAGCGAACCACCAGGTGGTGTGGGTTTGTTAGCCACCTGGCAGTTTAGGCCCTATCCTTCTGAATCACGTATTGCTATGTATGATGTCAAATAATTGAATTAAAAGGCAGAGAATTATCAATTAATTTCTTCGTCTTTGCTAAGACCCTTCTTCCTGCAACTATTCTTTTTCCTTCTTCATATCAATTGGTGCTTTCATCGAAAATGATAGCAGCCTTCCATGGATGCCCTGCACTAGTACTTACTTACTTACCCTGTCATACTTGTGTAATCATATTCGAATCCTTATTTGATTAGAAAAATAACAGAGAATGAATGTCTGTGAGCCTCTGGACTTATGCTATAATTGTGACAAAAATTGGAGTTGACTGTGAGTGACCGATGCAAAAATACTCCATTCTTGCTTCTCCCTGTCAATGATCTTGAGGAAGTTCAGCATGAGGAAGCCAAAAGCCTCCAACCATTACCAATGGTCACCTCCATCGCCAGGAACTGTTATACCAGCCTAGATCTCCAATCTCTACTTCAAACCTATTAGTGACTACCACTACTAAATGAGATAACCCTCTTGCAGGATGAACTCACCACGGAACTGATGCACCCACAATCACAATCACCACCAGCTGGAAACTTTTGTTTATCCTCCCCTTGCAATATTGACCCCAACCAATATCTATCACAAAACCATGCTTCTCTCCAAATTCGTCTTGTGACAATGCGGCAACTAAAATTAAAAGAACTTCTCCACCGTCACAAATTTCAACACACTTCACGCTCTTCTTTGACTCTGCCAAATAGATCCCAGTGAAATTTGGTTGAAGGTCATGTGAAGAGCCAGAAGGAGGGTTTTGCTGCAAAAATGGCAAGTATTCCAAATCAGGCATATATCCTAAAGCTGCAGTATTTGAGAATTTTGAACCTATAAATCAAACCACACCGGTTGAACCAATGAAGTACGATCCTCTTGATCCAGGCAGGTGGGTGCTTATCCAAAATTCAAGCTGAATCTGGTTGATTTGATTTTGACAATCGAGCTTCTGATGCATAGGGTTCTACAGGACCAACTTTTAATTCTGTCAGTTTCTGAGGGGAATATACTTTGCTTCATTTTCTGATAATTGGTTGAGGAAACTTGGGACATGACTTCTCCAAGTTTCAGATTACTGGGGTTTACGCTGCTGTGCAATGGGTTGCTGATTGGTGTCATGAGTTCACTGGGACTGGTTAACATGAATATAGATACCCAGAACTGGCACTTGTCTCTCGTCTGGATGTTTGGTTTAATATCTGTTGCAGGAATCCATGCTGGGTGTGTATACCTTGATGATTTATCAATGTTAGAAGACACACTTAATGGTTATGCTTATTAACTGTGTTTCGATTGATGCCCATATCGTGTTTGATAAAATGACTGAAGCAAACAGGGCTTCTTTGTATGCTGTTATTACTGGTTATATTGCTTGGTGACTGAATGTTGATCTCAATTGGCAAGACAATTGAACAGCCCTTCTTTGGTTTATGTGATGGCTTATATGTAACTATATATGGGAGGGAAATTTCCAAAGTTCCCATCTGTGGATGCTGGTGAAAGGATGTTTGGTGTCTAAGGAAGAGATATTTTTGGGAGGATTACTACGGTGGAAGATTTTTGGGAGGAATACCAATGGTGGAGGACAGTGGCATAGAAATATTGCCCTTAATGTTATAAAAGGGAGCGATGTGTCAGCTGCTATTTTTACTGCAGGGTGGGTCTATGAGACAAATCAGCCTTCTGATTTTCAGAGTGATCTCTTGAGTTTTCACGACAAGTGTATGTTTTGAGTTATGCATGCCTGCATGGTAGATGCTTGATGAAATTCCTAAACCATACCTTAATTTTTCAAATATGATCATGGACAGTTTTATGGTTCTTCAAGCTTCAGGTATATGTATGGACATATCCCCGACTAAGGCAATGAAATTAGTAGGCATATTCTATGCACAAAGGAGATTGTAGCTACTTATGATCCTTGGATCTAGGAAAGTGGTTCATTTTCTGTACTTTTCATCTACCTCATATTCAGAGCTGGAGGAAGGAAGGTCTGGTGAATGCAGATGTAAATGTTAAGGATGGATTGAATCATACTCTGGCTTTCTTTGCAGGATATATGATTTGCTTGCTAATATTGTTTTGCCTCTTTTCACTGAACTCTATTTTCAGGATGGAAGCTCCTCATGTGTTAATTAAGCAAGTAATATTGGTGTGCTTGGAGGATAAGCTAAAGGGCAGTAAGCTTGCTGTGATTATAAGATCTCCAATTGTGCTAGACGCATCTAAAATCATTACTTGAGGGGGTTTTTGATGATAAATTAGCATAAGAGGGTCATACTTCTATATTGTCTAAAGCTATGAATAATTGAAAACTGACAGCCAATCAACCATAACAACTGATCATAGTCAATTCAAGGCAATTCAGAACAGTTGGCTTCGAGGAAGATCACTTGTGAAATTCAGAGCAATATCAAGGGATTCCCCCCCCCCCCAAAAATTTAGGACAATGTTCTTTTATGGTGGGCGGTCATGATACAATATGCAACAGCTCAAACAACCACAGTACATGCCAGCCAAAAGACTAACAGTGCAGCCAAGGAGACTTCATACTTGGCTAAACGACAATTGCAATTCTTTAATTAGGATAGGAAAGCTATAATCCTTTGTAGAAGGTGATATGTTAAGTGATTAGGATTTCTATTAATACATATCATTCCCTAAATTTATCCCCTCCGAAATAAGTTAAAGAGGGTGGGTTTGTTCGCCAGCTTTCAAGTCAGGTCTTATCCTTCTGACTCCTGTATTTTAATATATGAATTCAAGTAAATGAAGTAGAGGGCAGAGAATTATCAAGTAATTTCTTTTTTCTTTTGTCAATACTCTCTTCTTCCCTAAAAATTTATTCTTCTGGATCTTTACCTGCTCGAAGAGGGAATTATTATGTATTAGGTGCCCAATTCCCTGACTGCATGTCCTGTTTGCTATATCATTTTTTAATCTTTTAATGGGAAATTTTGGATTGATATTTATTTGCTGAACTTAATGATATTTAGGCTGCCAGAATGCAAATTGAACTGGAAAAGGATGTTTCGTTCACCAAATATTGAGATTCTCAGAAAGGTCTAGATTTACTTCATGGTTGTGAGATTGAATATAAAATTTAGCTGATTAATTTATAGTGACTTGAGATCCATGGAGAGGCATAAACTTGTTTTATTCAGCGTCTATGAAGATTCTTGGAAAGGGCTTGAATTGCTTAGAGTTGAGAAGGCAAATGAAAATTTTCCATTGAATGTGAAGACCAAGGATTTTCTAGCTCACCTATTGTGTTATTGTCTTGTGCCTGTGAACTTATTTGATACATTCATTGGGCATAGCTTTAACCAACATCTTTTGTTTTTGGTAGCGCTCTCTTTGGTTATCCTTCATATATTCTTTGATGGAGTCAGCTTAGAAGATTCAGTTTCTTTTCATCTTCGCTATTGTTGTTGTTAATTATTACTCTCTCCATCCGATAATGTTTGCTTGTTATTCCAATTTTGGATTTCTTAAAATGTTTGCACATCTCTCTCTCTTTCTTTTTTTTAAATGCAAGAATTTACTTTTCTTTTTTATGCTCTTATTAATTGTGACATAGAACTCTTTACTTTTGACTAAGATAATTGGGAGCTAAGCAATAAATGGAAGATGTTGGTCTTCCCCATATTTATTATTTTAATGAAATGATGGTGTCAATTAATGTAGGAGAATGGAAGAATATCGGTTTACTTTTATATGACTACATTCTTAATTTGCATAATTTTCAATTCATGCAAATATCTTGTGGCGATGGGAGTATTAATTATTATTCCTCCTCCTCCCCTCTCTGTCTTGCAAAGATGGTTGAGTATTCCTTTTCCATCCGTTGCAATTAATAGTCTTTAAAAGTGAAGTTAATGTATGTGTTTACTAATATGCCCATTTATTATTGGATCACTTACTAATAAATCTATGTAGTAATGCATAGTAGAAGTGTAAATATTAATTTGGTTATGTTTGAGATGAATATAAATGGTAGATTATGAACGGATGGATGATGTAGATGAATGGTGAGGTTGTGTATTTGTTGCTTTGATGGATATGAATGTGTGTTTATTTGAATCTGCAAATAAATCGACAAACTAGAAACTCAATTGAACAAGTCACACAAGATTAGTCAAAAGAGGGTTTCTTTAAAAATTAGATATGATTTAAAGATAAAGAGCACACAGAGAGCAAGTCATTTTTATTAAACTCAAATTATTGGCTATGACATGATGAGTCACGTTTTAAACGTACCTTTATATAGACTAATTGCACCACCTTACTCATAACCTCCTCAAAATAAGATAAAACGCACTCATAACTTGTTCAAAATAAGATAAAATAAACTCTAAACAATTAACTAGACAAGATACTTCTATAAATATGCTAATAAACCAAATCTTAACAACTAAGCAAATAACAAACTAAAATATAAAAACTGAAAGACAAAATTCGTCCACCATCTTGAGTCATTCTAGAAAGGTGCTCAAAAGTCATCTAAACATCGTTCTAGAAGCCTAAAAACGTCTATTAGCCTTCTAGATGGAATGTCAAACTTCCTCCTTGCATATATCATGCCCATGTGCCCCATCCAAGCCCATCTTCTTCCATTTGGATCATATTGCAGAGTCTAAGCCCAAAATTTGACCCATATGCTCCTGCGTGAATAATTATTCTCTGAAATCTTTGTCCAAATATTACCCATAACTTGATTCACAAATATAGTTGATGATTACACAATATAATTTGATGAATCTTCAAGGATTTTGTCCTCAATTTTGACTCTCATCTGTTCTTGCATAAAAAATCATCTTGATAGTTGTATGGTAAAACAACCATAACTTTTTGTAGAAAAATTTAATCTAAATTCCGTAAAATGTGTTGGTAACCTGATTTCATAAGCTTTCTAATGATATGCAATTTGTAGGGTATGTATGCTTTACCACAAATCGAAATAGCTTATTTTCCAATGGGTTTAATATTCTTGTGATAACATTCACTTATTTCCATATTCCTTTTGGCATCCTCTTGATCTATTGGTCTAATAGCAACTTGAGGTAAATCTTGACCATTGTTGACTTCATCTTGACTCTTGATGACTTGGTCTTGGCTAGATTTTATTGAGTATTGACTTAATATAATTGAGTCTTGTGAGTGCTCAAATGAATTTGCATCATTCCCTCTCTTGAGAAGGATTTGTTCTCAAAACTAGATCTAAGATTACATCAAGTACACTTATTGAATGAGGGTATAGTAGGAAAAATGGCTATAAAACTTCACTTTCTAATAACATTAATTGATATTTCTTAATCCGTATGTGAAAAAGAATTGTGGACTATCTTTGTGAGGCGGAGGAAGTATTTGTTTATATTACTCTCGTTTTTATTGTTATAATTATTTACCTCTTTTTCTTCTCATGTGTGTTTTATTGAAGTAGCATGTGCAGTTTCAATTTGCTGATCAATACTGACTTGTTTTGGTAGGATTTAATGTGGAGAAAGTACAATATAAGAATGTGATGTTCACAGTGTGGGATGTTGGTGGCCAAGAGAAGTTGAGACCACTTTGGAGGCATTACTTCAATAACACAGATGGCCTGGTAGTAATTCTTACATCTAATCCCTTAATGATGTTTTCTACTTCATTCCTTTGGTTAACCTGCCATAGCATTGATATGCTTGGTTTGTGACTTGGTGTTCTTATGATCTAAAATATTGAATTTAGTTCGATGTTATCTGTTTGTGGACTCATAGAATTGATAAACAAAGCTTGAACTTCCTGTTGTAGATTTATGTTGTTGATTCCTTAGACCGTGAGAGAATTGGGAAGGCAAAACAGGAGTTTCAGGTAATGTAATATATATTTCTGAATGCTAATACTCCATCCAGGGACAAGTGCTTGAACTAACTTAATTTTGCTGCTTTCAGGCGATTATAAGTGATCCATTCATGCTTAACAGTGTTATTCTGGTCTTTGCAAATAAACAAGATCTGGTATGTTCCGGATTATACGTATCACCATGTTATGTTACATTATGGTTTCCTATGGAAGGATGAACCCAATCCTAATTCCTAAATAATTTTAAAAATATGGGCTTAGTTTTATTTACTCAAGTTGCTTCAGAGATGACTGATTGGTGATTAAAAGTTTGACGATGGGATGTGGCTTGTTAACCGAACATGCAGAAGAAAGATATGGTTGGTGCTTAGATTTGGGAGTGAAAGCTTTGGTGAAGATGGATAGTGTATGGATAGAAGCAACTTACCATCGTATTCTTCTTTAGTGGGTTGAAGCTTATTATAGCCTTTCATTGTATCGATCCAAATTTTTGGGCCTAATTTTTTTTTTTTTTAAAGTGGGAGCTTGGAAAAAAGTTGTCTTTTTGGTAAAAGCTTATAAAATTGAAGGGAAAAAATAGGATGTTGGCTATATATTTATTTGGGGCAGTCTCCATTTTGTATCTTGCTATTTTCTCGTTATCAAACAATAAAACTGCACTTGCAATTGCGATCGTGGTCATGATGTCAGATTTGGAGGCTGCCGCAGCATGTAATTTTTATTGTAAATATCAGCCCATGTCAGATATATATTGGTAAATGTCGGTGCATATTAGTATGTATTGGTTGTACCGTATTTCACCATCGTGTATGGAAAATATTGCTCAATGGTTGGCTCAAAATCCCATTGTGAAACTAGGATGAGTGAAGTAGCTTCATGTGCGACTCGCTAATTTTCCTCTCTGTTCCAATCTGGGTGGCTATTCTCTCCTCATGGTGTAGTCTATACCATTGTTACATACCATAACTTCTAGTTTCTACATCTCCCTGGGGAACCTAACAAAATATTCTACCATGCGTAAGCTTGAGGATGGATAGTGTTACTCGGTCAACTCTAACAGTCTTATCCTTGTGTGTCCTACCCAGAGAACTTTTGCAAAAGAAAAAATGTGAAAATCTATACTAGGGTGTGTTTGTTTATCATAATATCTCTATTTTATTTCTGACGGCGACGTATTATTTTTTGCAGTTTTAAAACTATCCTTATATTTTTTTTATTACAGTTTACTTTGAAGTATCTTCAAATTAATTAATATTAAATAACATATTTAAAATATCATTGTACATCGATTTAGATATTAATTTATCAGATAGAAATTATAAGTTTTGTTTCTCCTTAATCATGACTGTTGGTGTCTCCACTTCATGATCTTTTAGCCTTTAGTTTGTCCCATATAATTTTTTGATACGAGTTTGTCCCATATTTAAAGTCAAACTATTCCCCCCCCCCTCTTTTTCTGGGTGAGCACTGAGGGTGTTGAGAACATTATTGACGCCATGTCAAAAACTCAAAATCATACCAAATTTGAATATGTGGTTAATTTGTCTGCCATATGGAGGAGACATATGTTAGGAAATTCTATAAACAATAATTTTCAGGAAGAATTTCCCAGCACAAATAAGGGACAGTAATGAGAAGAGAAAATTGATTAGAATTTTATTAAGGTATCTAAGTTTTCGAGACCCTGGTGCCTCCCACAATACATTGTTCTTTCCTGCCCCCCCTCTCCTCCTTCGGTATTGATGTTTCTCTTCCCTCCCTAAGGTGACTTAGCATATCCTAACCACCTACTGACCTCACATAACTACCCATACAAATAAGCAGAAAAGAAATAAAACATATAAAATAGAATTGAAGATAATGTCTAATTCATCCTCGTCTCCACAGCCCATCTTATGCCTCCTCTGCTCAGCTACCGTGCCTTGTTTGCCCTCCTCACAAAAGTGTATTTCACCAATGGCCCATCAATACCCCCCTTGTCGAACTTTCACCTTGTCCTCAAGGTGAAAAGCAGGGAACCTGAAAATGAGCAGCTTAAATTCTTCCCACGAAGCCTCAAAGTCTGGCAGCCCATGCCACTTGAACAGAACTTCTAGTGCTCCCTTAGGATTGTAACGCATATCCAGGACCTCTACTAGGGTTTCTTGCCATTCCAAACTTTCAGTCAGAGCTGTAGGTAATGGTTGTGCTTGTTGATGTCCCCCTAGAGCACGTTTCAGCATTGAGACATGGAAAACTAGGTGGATGGCAGCAGAGTCCAGTAGTTTCAATTGATATGCTACTTTCCTCACTTTAGCGAGCACGTGGTATGGACCAAAGAACCTTGGTGATAACTTCTCATTGGCGTGCCTGGCCAATGATTTATGGCGGTATGGCTTCAACTTCACATACACCCAGCCCCCCACTGTTAGTTGGATATCACGCCGCCTCTTGTCAACCGTATCCTTCATAATTTTTTGGGAGCGATCCAAATGATATCTAACCTCAGCTAAGGCCAATTCCCTATCCTTCAACTCCTCATCCACTGCTGCCAACGAAGTTTGACCTGCTGCATAGCAGATTAAGTGAGGGGGGGTCCTGTTGCATAAAGCTTGGAATGGGGTAGTGTGTTGCTGAATGCTATGAGGTATTGTACCAGAATTAATCCCAAGCCAGCCACTGACTCCATTGTTTGGGCTTACCATAGCAGAAGTAGCGAAGGTAAGTTTCCAAGCTGCGGTTGAGGACTTCGGTCTGTCCATCCGTTTGCCTATGGTACGCTAAGCTATGCTGAAGTGAAGTGCCCTGCAGTTTAAACAATTCCCTCCAAAAATGGCTGAGAAACACCTCATCTCTATCTGACACGATGGACTAGGGTATCCTGTGCAACCGGATAAACTCTTTAGAAAAACAGCAGCCACCATTAGAGCAGTGAAAGGGTTTTTGAGCAGAATGAAATGGGCATACTTGGTCAATCTATCCACAACCACCAAAACATAAGAGAATTCTTCTGAGTTAGGTAATCCTTCTATGAAGTCCATGGTGGCATCATCCCATACCTGGTTGGGAATTGGGAGGGGCTGCAGCAGACCTGCAGGAGCTGAGTGCTCTGACTTCTAACGCTGGCAGGTGTCACATTTAGCCACAAATTTCTGAATTTGCCTCCTCATACCTGATCAGTATACATCGCGGTTAGGCCAATGAAAAGTTCTCAGAACCCTTGAATGTCCCCATAGGACACTTCCATGATACTCCTACAATAGCTTGGGAATGAGGGTAGAAGTAGAGGTGGCAAACGGGTCGGGCGGGTCGGGTTCGGGTTGGGTCATAGCGGGTCATTTGACTATTGCGGGTCGGGTGCGGGTCGGGTCGGGTCACTAACGGGTCGGGTCATTTCGGGTCAATCAATTTGGCGGGTCCGGTGCAGGTCGGGTCGGGTCGGGTCATTAACGGGTCGGGTCATTTCGGGTCAATTTGTCGGGTCGGGTGCGGGTCGGGTCGGGTCATTACGGGTCGGGTTATTTCGGGTCAATTTGTCGGGTCGGGTCGGTTGCGGGTCGGGTCATTTCGGTTGCGGGTCATTTCGGGTCAATTGTCGGGCCGGGTCGGTTTCGGGTCGGGTCATTTCGGGTTAATTTGTCGGGTCGGGTTAGGTCCGACTATTCGAGTTAAGAAAACTCGGATTCGGATAATTTTGGGTTAACTTGACTGGTGGTAGGGTGACTAGGGTCGGGTTGGTTTCGGGTCATTTTCTAGTTCACGTGAGTAGGTGGCTTCGGCCGGTTCAGGTCATTTCATATTTTCATGTAATAATATAATATGACAGGTTAGTTATGTTCGAGTTGTTTCGAGTTAAATTGATGGGTGGGGTCATTTGACTCATTTCATACAATTTGACGGGTTGAATTCAATTAGTTACGGGTTAACTTAATGGGTCGAGTTTTGACGGGTTTACTCATATTCGAGCCTAAGTAATTATCATTTCATAAATCATAAATATTAGAGACAGACAATCATAAGATTAATATTGCAGATAAAAGAATTAAAAATATTAAATGCGCTTTATTTTCACAAATAAATAGTAAAGATATTTATAAATTTTAATAATAAAAAGTATTGCGCTTTGAATCAAACAAAGATATTTATCACTGATTATAATTTATTTGATAACTTAAAATATTTAATTACTTAAAAAAAGATAATTTTATAAAATAAAGATGATCAAAACAAGATTATACAATGTATAATTAATTATCATTTATTACATTGTATATATTAGATACAATAATAAGATTACTAGTAAAGATAAATGAAATAAGAATATTATATGTGTTTTATTTTTACAAAGGTAAATAATAAAAATATTTATAAGTTTTAATAGTATTATATTCGATTGCTTAAAATATTTATAAATTTTAAAAGTAAAAATATTAGATATCTATAATATATTATATTTACTTAAAATATTTAGAATTGTAGTTATGGGAAAAAAAATTTACCCACAAATTTTGTGTGCTTAAAAATTTCAAGTTCTTGATCCATACTCGCGGTACGTGGATTTTTTGATACTTTTTAATATATTTTTAGCTCAATTTATACTGTTAGAATATATATATATATATATATATATATATATAACACGGTTAATATTAACAGTAAAAAAATTTACCTACAAAAGTATTATTTTTTTATCCAATAATTTTTATATCATTTATTCTATCTTTTTTTTCATATTCATTTCTCTATATAATTTATCTTATTAATTTCTCTAGTTGTATTTATTTTATTAACATTATTATATTTATATTTTTATTGTAATATTTTTATTAATTATTATTATTATAGTAAAAAAAATATAATAAGTTATTTTAAACATAATTTAAATTAAATAATAATTTTATATATTTTCATTAATTATTAATTATTATATATATATTCATATAAATTAAAAATTAAATAATATAAAATATAAATATTAATATTATAATTAACAAAAATAATTAGATATTGTAAATTTAAAATTGATGAACGTAGAATACTAAATTATATTTAAAGTAAATTAATAATATTAAAAGAAAAAATATAACTAAAACTTTAAATTTAGGGTTGTAACGTGAGATACTCTTGATACGAGGTATAGTTATTATTTGTTGGATTTTGTAGGTGATAAGTGATAAATTGATAACTAATAAATGATACTATTATACTCTTCTATTAAGAATTTTTTCAAATAGATGGATTAGTAGATGTAATGAACACGTTTTGAAAATCATTTTATAGGGTTATAACTGGATGTTTGTCTTTTTTATTTTGGTTTATTTATTTATTAATAATATATCTTATTAGGATATCATTAGTAAATAAGAATGGCTAGGGTCAAATTATGAAAAATAAGTACAATTTATAAAGTACTATATTTTTTAAAAGCTTTAAATGAATAATAAAATATATGTAATTTATTATTATTATTATTATAATATATTTTGATGTCTGATCAGGTTAATATTGAGTCAGATCGGGTGATTGTCGGATCGGGTCAACGTTGGGTCGGGTCGGCTTCGGGTCGGGTCAAAGCGGGTCGGGTCAATAACGGGTCGGGTCACTATCGGGTCGGGTCAATTACGGGTCGGGTCGCTATCGGGTCGGGTCAATAACGGGTCAGGTTGGGTTGATTATTATCGGGTCAGTGCCGGGTCGGGTCATTGTCGGGTCGGGTCTGGGTCGGGTCGGGTTGCTAAATTTTGCGGGTCGTAACGGGTCGGGTTTCGCTCGGGTCGGGTCGGGTTGGGCGGGTCGGGTCAACTTTTGCCGGCTCAAGGTAGAAGTGGCAGGAAGAATGAGGCGTCCCTTGTAGAGTAATTGGTCTTGATGAACTGTATAACCTTCCACTGCCCTTGGGTCAGCCTACACTTGCTATTTGATTGGGCCAAGGGTTGGGTCTGCATCCACTTCTTCTTGTAGTACCTTCCAATCATGGTCCAATACCATGGTTAAAGTCGATAACTCTTCATCTCTTCTCGACAAGGCATCAGTTGTCTTATTTTCACACCCTGGTCTGTATTCTATATCGAAGTTGTAACCGAGCAGCTTCATGACCCATTTTTGGTGTTCCTCGGCCACTATCCTCTGGTCTAGCATAAATTTAAGGCTCTTTTGATTAGTCCATACTGTAAATTTATGCCCCAATAGATATGGTCTCCAGCGCTGGACGGCTAGGACTATGGCCATCAATTCACGTTCATACACTGACTTGGCCCTGACTCTAGGGCCCAATGATTGGCTAAGCTATAGGCCTCTGGTCTTGCATCGGTACCATTCCCAATCTGCAACCGGATAAATCTATTTTGACGACAAAAGCCTTGTTAAAATCTGGTAGCGCCAATACCGGCACTTGTGTCATAGCGGTCTTTAACCTTTTAAAGGCCTCTTGTGCCTCCTCATTCCAACCAAACCCACCATTTTTTAGCTGGGAAGTCAGAGGGGCTGTAATGTGGGCATACCTTGTCACGAATTTCCAATAATACCTCGTCAACCTCATAAATCCCCTCAACTACCTCAAATTACGAGGAACAGACCACTTTACATAGCTTGAACTTTTGATGCATCAGCTGCCACCCCTTTCTCTGATATAATATGACCTAGGTACTCTAGCTCCCGTCACCTAAAATTGCACTTCTTGGTATTTATAAAAAGGGAGTTAGATCGCAGGACTCAAGGACTGTCCCTAGATAACCAATATGCTCCTCCATGGTTGTGCTGGAAACTGGTATGTCGTCAAAAAATACTAGCACAAATTTTTGCAAAAAAGGCTTGAATATGTCATTCATCAACGCCTGAAAAGTCGTCGGAGCATTTGTTAATCTGAAGGGCATTACCAAAAATTCATAATGCCCTTCATGGGTGCGAAAAGCCGTTTTAGACACATCCTCGGGCCTCACTCGAATCTGATGGTAACCAGATTTCAGGTCTAGATTAGAGAATACAGTGGCCTCCTTCGGTTCGTCCAATAACTCATCTATAACTGGAATCGGGAACTTATTCGGAACAGTGACCTTGTTTAATGCTCGGTAATCCACACAGAACTTCCAAGCCCCATCTTTTTTCTTGACCAGCAGTACAGGACTTGAGAAGGGGCTCCTGCTCATTTGGGTAATACCAGCTGCCAACATATTCTTAACTAATGATTCGATTTCTGTCTTCTGAACTTGGGGATATCGGTATGGCTGTACACTCACTAGGGCTATACTAGGCTGCAATTCTATTCCATGATTTGCAGTCCTCTGTGGTGGTAGGCTAGTGGGCATGTCCATGACATCCTTAAATTCCTCCAAAACTCGTTGTAGCTTTGTTGGAATCTGGTATTCCTTATCCCCTTCCGGCCCTGCAATTTCTAGTGTTGAATATTCTACCAGCACCCCCTTCCCTTCTCGTTGGAGTGTCCTCATCATGGCCTTGAGTGAAATTTGCGTCTTTCATAGCCCCAACTTCCCTTTTAATGTCATCGAAGTATTTCCCATCATAAACTTCATAACTAAAGCTTTCCAATTAATGTGGGACATTCCCAGTTTCATCAGCCATTGCATTCCCAAAATGATAACCACATTTCCCAAGTGCAGTGGTAATAAATATTCAATGATCTCTATCTCTTGTAGAATGATTGCCACATTTCTGCAAATTCCCTGAGCTTGGACAGATCCACCAGTCCCCATAATCACTCCATAAGCCACTGTGGAAGTTACCTGCAGTTGCAACTCGTTCACCACATCCCAAGCAACGAAATTATAGGTCGTACCACTGTCAATTAGAACAATGACAGGGTGGCCACCGACTAGGCCCTGTAATTTCATGGTGTGTAGGCTAGTGAATCCCACTATTGAATTCATAGAAAGTTCCATGGCCCCATCCACCAATTCGTGTACCTCCTCCGCTTCTTCTATGTTGTCAGTTTCCAGCTCACCGCCTTTTCCCATGGCTCCTTCACCTACTAATAGAATCTACATCATCTTATTTTTGCAGACATGCCTCGGATGGTACTTCTCATTGCATCGAAAACAAAGCCCCTTCTCACGCCGCCTTATTAATCTCTACGTCGTTCATCCTTATATTTTCCAGCAATTGGTGGCCCTCCGGTGAGTCCCCCGTCCAGGCCATTGGGGTTGCATTGCTAGAGTGAGTTGATCCCCCGGGGCTTTGAGCGTTCGAGTTGGGTGAGGAGAGGGTTGAATTGGGGCTGGAGTAAAACGATACAGCTGAAGTAAAATGTTTAGGGGTGGGGGGTTTACCGTCAATTTGCATGGCTGGATCCAAGGGCTGACTCGAGATTTTTGGGTCGCCCGGTTCTTTTCTTCAATTAGTTGGGTGGCCTCCACCATTTCCATCAGTCCCTTTGGTTTATGCACCCTCACTTCCGCTCGTACCTCTAGTTTCAGATTGTTGAGGAATGTGCTTTCAAGCACCTTTGGCGGTAGCTGTCCTTGCAATGGCGAGGCCAGAAGCTCGAAGTGCTCCACATATTCATCTACCGTCCCTTCCTGTCTAACCGCTAGAAATTTTTCGTAGAGACTTTCTTCATGTTGAGGGCGAAATTGACCCAGTAATCTGCTCTTGAAATTCGTCCATGTCCCAAATGCTTGATTATCCTTAGTGTATTGGAACCAGGTGAGTGCTCTGCCTTCCATAGCTACAGCTACCATCTCAAGTTTTTCAAGTTCTGGGGTGCGATGGATGTTAAAGTATCGTTCAGCCCAAAAAATCCACCCATCTTGATCCACTCCATGATCATCGAAAGTGGGAAACTCCAGTTGTCTCGGAAATTTGACCTCTCCTCGACCCCCATGGTCATTCACCACCACCTCTGTTCGGGCTCCTTCTTCCTTCTGCGGTAATTGAGCAGCCGAAGATTCTGAGTTATTACGCCCCAGTACAACATCTAATAGGGCCACTAAGTATCTCAGAGTCTGCTCCATAGTTCTCATTCTCCCATCAAGTGATCCGATCCTCTTATCCATCTCAGGTAGGCATCCCAGATCCTTCCTGACAGCCACCATATCATTCTCCCAATTCTTCTGCATCTTTTCTTCAAGGGCATCAACCTTCTTTTGGGCCATCCTTGCTCAGAATTGTGCTCTGGTACCAAGAATGTTAGGAAATTCTATAAACAATAATTTTCAGTAAGAATTTCCCTACACAAATAAGGGAAAGTAATGAGAAGAGAAAATTGATCAGAATTGGATTCAGTATCCAGGCGTTTGAGACCCTGGTGCCTCCCACAATACACTGTTCTTTCCTGCCCCTCCCCTTCTCCTTTGGTATTTTTATTTGTCTCTCCTCCCTAAGGTGACTCAGCATATCCTAACCACCTACTGACCTCATGTAGCTACCCATACAAATAAGCAGAAAAGAAATAAAACAGAAAACAGAATTGAAGATAACGTCTAATTCATCCCTGTCCCCACATCCCATCTTACGCCTCCTCTGCTCAGCTATCGTGCCCTGTTTGCCCTCCTCACAAAAGTGTATTTCACCAATGGCCTATCAACATACAGCCTTTGTCTGCATATAAGTTATAACTCATTTGGAATAACTATAAATAATGAAAATGTAATTGTCTATCTTTCTTAGAATTCTATTGTTTAATATATCAAAGCATATAAGAAATATAACTCCATCCTAAAGAGTTAGAAGATGCAAATCTTATGGAATTGGAAGTGGAAATCCATTTTCAATTCCTATGGATTTTATACCAAATAGGTGATTAGTGATTTCATTTCACTTGAACTGATAGAGACCCTGCAATATGCATACGGAACTGAAGATTTTTCTCCCCCTCTACCTGTCCATAGAAAGGAGCTATGAGTACAATGGAGGTCTGTCAAGGCCTAGGCCTTTTTGATCTGAAGAACAGGAAGTGGCATGTTCAAGGGACGTGTGCACTAAGAGGAGATGGTCTTTACGAGGGCTTGGACTGGTTAGCAAGCACTCTCAAGGAAGTCAAAGCTGCTGGATACTCTTCACTGGGTGCCTCTGCCTTCTAACTAAGCAGGTTGTCATTTTTATTCTCACATTCCTTCGTTTCTGCTATTTGTGTATTTTCAGTATCCTGATGCCTGCTCTATTCTTCCAGCTCAATGGCACGAGGGCCTCAGTACCTACTGGAGGTTCTTAACTGGAGACTTTCACACACTGCATATAGTCCTCACTCCTATGCTTTACCTGCCTTCAAACTTGTGTAATATTTTGATATACATGGGCGCACTTGCCCTATCGAAGGAATCTGTCCATTCCCCGTGCTTGCTGGAATGCTGTTTCATATAATGATATCAACCTTGATGGCTGTGACTTCAGTTTTACATCCTTATCCTATCCTACTGCAGCCCTTTGCATTCTATCGGTGGGTTGATTTTCATTTCTCCAATATGTAAAGTCTGGAGTTCTTGCGGAGTACCGGGACTCTTTTTGCCGTTCATGCATTAGCGTTGATCAGATTGATTACATTATGTGATGCACGTACTTTTTCTGGTGCTGTTAGTTTAGTGTTGTGTGATGTCTTTTTGATTTTTGGATGGAGAACTCTGAACCCTGAGCTCTATGTAGTTTGTTCCTACCAATTGTGGCGAAGGAAGTGTTAATGGAGAGTTCATACCAATTGCTTCAGTGTAAATTAGCAGATTTGCACAGGGCTGGTGATGGTTCAGCTGATCTCCTGCCACCCTATTAATCAGAGTTTCTAACTTCTCATTACTTCGTGTAAAGGTTTGTTCAACGCTTGAGGCCGATGAGTTTGTAGTATAGCAATCTTGAATAACGTTCGATAGTATATGCATTTCCACAAATATCATAGCCTAAACATCGTACAAAATGTCATTCCAGTCGTCATATATTGAGTTCAAGATATCTTTTACTAATATTTGAGGCAGGCCTATTATTTGATCACAATTCAAGAGGTGCTGATTAAAGTTTATACTTACGATAAATTTTGTCCAATGCTTTCTTTATAATATAATGTCTATAATATTTTAGTGCATGTTAAAAAGTCATAAATTTTAGAAACCTTTATACATAAAATTACTAGTATGTTTTTACATTAATTGAATTATTCTAATTTCATTTATAATTACCAATGTGAATAGATGGGTAAAATTAGTAATAAAACATTTAATGTTTATATTTATATTATGAAACAAATTTGATAGAATTGCATTATGTTATGAAAGAGTGGATATTTAACATATTGAAAGTATCCACCCTAATATTATCAGGTAGCTTAGTATTAAATCAACCTACATTTATCATGTTAAATATCTTGTTAATAAGAAAGGAAACCACCAAACAATTTGTAGTTTTGTAAATCGGCGAGAGTGGCATTGTTAGTTTTTGTGTCCACAACATATAAGTACATTTTCGACTTTAAAATTATATAAGGTGAGGTTAAGCTTTTTAATTATTATATTATATTTATATGTTTTTTTTGTTTCTTTAAAAGGGAAGTAATCATTTCAAATAAGATAGCTTAGTTATAAATTTGGCACTAGTGGCCACCTTCTACTAGATGAAAGAATAAAATGTCATGAGTACCTACAAGAAGTATATCAAAGACCCTAATTCCAAAACATAATATGTGCCCCATTTGAGCAAGGACAACTTTAATGTGGTTAGATTCACAGGAGTTGCCAATTGCCTATAAACTTCAATAGAGGTAGTTAAATGTGGTGTTTCATAGGGATCTTTATGAGGACTTAGATTGAAATTTTAGAGCCACAACAAAAATAATATGAGAGTACTTTTTGCTCTTTGCTTTAGAGAGACTATGCTAAACACTCCATAATTCTACTACTAAAATGCTACTCATGCCAAGATTGGTTGTAGAGCCAAATAACCATTAGCCCATATGATCATAACCCGCTCCTCTAGTTGTGATCTTCCTCGGGTTAGATAAAGCCTTGCCAACACCATTGATTTTGATGACTCTGGTGGGCGTAAGAGACCGATCAATACAACAAGAATATTTCTCAATGGTAGTAGTTTGGAGAGAACAAAGTTGTTATAAGGCAAGTGCTTTGTCCTTCACAAAACCCCTTATCCAACAAATGGCAGCATGTGGCCATATGTCAAAGCTACCAAAAACTTGCTTGTTCCTCCATTGCTAAAGCAAATGACATGTACTTGAAAAAGTGAGAGACCAAGGAGGCTTAGTTTTCTTCATGAGTTTCCTTCATTGTATGTTACACTAGAGCCAATCATCGAATGATCTTGAGAATAACTTTTGGTGGTCAATTGCATCCACAAGCCCTATCCAAGTGCTCATGCTGAGCGAATAATCCCCTAAAGTGTGCAGGTTATTCTCAACCATATGCCCACATTACAAGCACCTACGGTGGGTGTCATGTTCCATTGAAATCTATTATGATTAATGAGAAGATGGCATTGGGAGAAGGGTCACATACTTGTCCTTATGTGTTGTACAATTAACATTTTCCTAATTAATGTTCATCTTGGTGTAAAAGGCATACCATCTCCCAAGAGCATGTGATAAGCTGACTGGATGAAGAATATCCTACCTTAGGTAAGCCCTTACATAAGTGAAACCACAACTTTTGAGTTAGCATTAACCATAGCTTTAAAAACCAAACTGGTCATCAAACCAGTATCATGATTGGTTCATTGGTTTAGTAGTCAGATTAGTAGTTTGGAATGGTCGGATGAATGTTATATATTAGTTCAAGCAATATGAAATATATATAAAAAAAACTAAGCTACACATGAATTTAAGTGACTCCTAACTGATTTTTCTACCGGTCTGATCAGTTCTTGGCCGATTTTAACTTTTTTGAGCTCCTTAGGATTGGTATATGAAATATGGACAATGATCTAATTAGTTCTCCAGTTCATTGGTTGGACCCACCAGTCCCATCCAGTTTTTAAAACTATGGTATTAACAAATATATTAGTAATTTTTACAAGTTTACTTGTTGGTAGACAACCTTGCAACTCCTGCCAATGTTATCGTCCATTCTCATTGATATAGCCACGTACTAAATGTTGCATGTCTAGTGTTGAAAACTATAATGTAGTTGAGTTGAGGAATATAGGCTTACCCGCCTACCAATTACATCAAAAACTCATGATATTAAGTAAACAGAATAACCAATTGGTCCCTAGTTGCAAGAGATGGAAAGTGTTGGCAATATCCTTCCATAAAGGAGAACTCTCCACCTTTATTGTTGGTTGAGTAATGCAGGTCAAGTATTTGTGGTACCCAGTTAGTAGAAACCCAAATATAAACTAGAAATTATGTGTAATTAGTTATAATAATCATTGTAGGATTTTTTATATTAAATGTATTATTTGTATGTACATTATCAGATCATATTATATATATAGATTTAATTAGGTTAAAATTTGGATAGAATTTGGGTTATTAGTTTTAACCATAGTTGGAAACCCGATTCGTATATGTTTTACCGAGGAACCCTAATTTTGCTAACCAAAAGTTTTTTCTCGGTTCGTTTTTCCTAAATGGCACCTTATCCTAGTGAGATTTTGATCGTCTGCCTTATTGTTTCCCGACATAATTTTCTCCTTCATTCAATCATCTCCTTTATGTATCCTCTACCTTGTGTTATCCTAATGCATATCTCGCTCAATCATATATTGCTCAACTTAACACCATCGTCTATTTAAGACTCCCCTTCTCTTATTTTGGTGTTGTTGAATTAGACCAACTAACCGATCATCTTCCTCTTCCTATTCTTGCCACGAAAAATCACCATGCACCATCATTTTTTCCTATAAACCATGATCATTACCTCCCTATTAGCCCCTCTCATCTTCACCCAACCATCACCACCTTAAAACATTTCTTTTCTTCCCCCCATCATGCTTTATTTTGATTTTTGTTGAGGCATAGGGTTGTGCACCCCTCTCGCGCCTTAGCTGTTCCTCTTTAGCACGACTTCACGTATAGCCCGTGCACACATTTTATTGTTGCTCATGTGTCTCACGCATATCTCTTGCACTTCTCTTCTCATTTTATCCTTGCACACCCATCCACCCAATGCACAACCTGTACGCACTTGTCTTCCTAGACATGTGTATGCTCTGCATGCAAGACTGTGCACTTTTGTCTTTTCCTCACACATGACCATGCTTGTCCCCTCCATAAAACATTTCACCTACTTATCAATGGCAACCGTGGCCAATTCCCCCCTCTTTTTTCGTGGCAACAATTGTCGACACTTTTCCCCCATGCCACATGACCTTTTGTCATTGTTCCTTTGCCTTCGTTATTCTCTAACATTTTCTCAAGTTAATTTTAGTTATTTTTGTATTGTAATATATGCTAATATATGTTTTTTTTTGGATTTTTATTGCTTAAGTAATTCTTGAGGTATTATGGTGAAGATAATCTTTTGTGCTTTTGTTTAGCTTGGATTTAGGTAAATCCAATTACTCGTGAGATGGTAGAATTTATGTGCGAGCATAATGCTTTACTGAGATCTAGAATCATGCTAGGGTTTTATATCATGTAAATGTTATGAAATTTATGATAAGATGATAATATACTCTTAAATAGTTAGTACACATGCTCGACTTACCGTTAATTATGAGCGATATACATGTGCATTAATAAATAGTAACATATGCATGCTAAGATATTATATTTATACTATGCTAAGCATTACATTATCATTATTGCATGCATATCTAGAGTTAAAATAAATATCATGAAATTAGGCACGCATGATTAGGGTTAAAATACGATAATTACTATTCACATATTCTAGGATAAAAATGCTTCCTTGTCCGCACCATGATGATAATTGCCATATTAAATGTTGTATCATGATAAAAACATATATGGAAGTGTTGCATGGAATATATGACATGTTAAAAATGTATGATTAGGATTTGTACACGTAATTGAAAAATGGTTACATAATGGAAAATATAGCTAGTCACTAAATTTTAAAATTTACCTACGTGCTAAAATATTGTAGACTATTATCTTCTAGCCTTTTCAAGACAAATTTTATATTAATAATGTTTGGTACGAAATTAGGTAATAATGGTGAACATTTGATTTCAATGTGCATTTTGGTCATTTTGTCCCAATGCATTTAATACGAATAATTGGACATAAGATAGCATTTGTGTATTGATATGTTGATCTTAGTGATGACTTTGACCTTAAGTTAGACCGTTGGCTTTAGGATTGACTTGAGTAATTGTAAATAAAGGAAAAATGGTTATGGATGGAAATGCGAATTGTTGTGCAACATGTGATATTTGTGATCATATCATAAATCCTTAATACTTGAAGCGGAAGACTTCGAGCTTGGAAATGGTTGCTCTCTAGAATTAGCTATCCTAGAGACGAGGTGTAGCTCTTGTTCGAGTTTGGTTCTCTAGTGTACCATTGTACTCTAGTAAAGCTCTTGTCTACTTTATAGGTGACCTATGAGCTCTATAGGGGGTATCAATTCTTATGGATTAGGTGAACGAGGTTGGAGGATACTGTATTGCCTATGTGCACTAGTATGACCAAGTGTACCATTTACACACACACACACACATATTCCTTGAGTTTTGAAGTAAGGGTATTGTGTTGTCTTTGTACACCAGTATGACTGGGTGTACCTCAATATCCCTGAGTTCTAGAGTAAGGGTATTCTATTGCCTTCATATGCCAATATGATCAGGTGTATTTAAGTGTACCTGGGTTGTTTGTATCCTCGAGTAATTAAACATGGAAGTAATTTTTGTGTAAGGATAGGAATGGATTGTTGTGGTTGAAGGTTGGTTGTTGCCTCTGTGCGCTACTTAGTTTGATGGGTGTGGTTTAATAATTGCCTTAGTGCTCTAAACCTTAGTAGTTGGATTTGATTTGATTAGTCAGTTATGGTCATGGATCTTGATATGACTATTCTTGTAACACCAAAATTTCGTAACCTTTGTTTTTGGGTGTTTGGCCTTTTATTCAAAACCAACCCTTAAACCTTGACCTAATTATTTTATTAATAACCTTTGACTCATATCATAAATAAATTCCTAAACATTTTTTTAGATTATTTTTACCTCTTTACTTTATTCTAGATCTGTTTTAAACCTAATTATTTTTGTCCTATATCCTAACCTAGCCAAATTAAACTTAAAACTAAAATAAAATAAACATATTTTTTTACCTTACCATTTTATTTGCCTTAAATTACCTTCTACATACCCCTATTCTCTTACCCTTGCGTTCCCTATATCCCTTCCCCAATCACTCTCCTTGTCTCCCTCCTTACCTCACTCCACTCAACCCATCGACATGTATATACAAAATAAACACATGAGCACACTACCCTTCCTCAAATCCCTCTCTCTCGACCCCAGCCTTCCTCAACCAAATGAAACCCAACTCCCAACCTTATCCTTATACACGAGCAACTCCTACTCTCCTTTCTTCTTTGCATACATACACATGGCACACGCACACTCCTTCCTCTCTTTTCCTTTCGTGCACAATCTCCTTCCTCCCCAACCATCTTCATGCACACACCACCACCATTAGCCTTCCCTTATTCTTTCCTCCTCCTCTTTCTTCTTCTTTCTCTTCCTCTTCTTCTCCTTTGCCACCCGTCTCTTTTTCTTTTCTTTCTTTCTTCTCCTTCCCTACGACAGATTTTGCCTAACCCTTCCCAACCCCTAGGCTTACTCTCCCATAGCACCCCTAGAGTAATGGCAATCGTTATCATTATTGCTCCCTCCATTCATTGCCAAGCCAACCACCACAACCTATGCAACACCACAATAGCAACCACCACCAACCGACTATTCCCTAGCTCCCTAACCCTTATCCATCAGCCACTCACCACTTCTCACCCTTGACCAGTAGCCCTACGTTTTGCCATTTCTAGTAACAACCATCACCACTCATTGCCCTACACCCTCCTCCTCCTCCTTGTTATTCTTCCCTGCCACCTCAACCTTTCTTTTCTTCTACTTTGCTATGATATACTTTGCCGATGCCTAACCTTTCCCTATAGCAAAGCTTACTGCAACTCACCCCTAGTTAGCAGCAATTTATTTCTTTATTACCCCACCCTTTTTGACTCCCTCTACCGTAGTTGTCCCTCCCTCCATCCTGCATCTTCCACCGTTTCCAGCCACCACCATCTTCTACTCTCTCTAACGTTACTTTCCCTCCTCTCCTTTATGGACTGATCAAACCTTTCCCCATCACCTCCACCATTCGCATGCCTCTACACCACCTCCCGTCGCAGCCATTGCCCCTCCTGCTCCAGTCCACCGAGCTATTGCCATCACCATTGCCACAATTACCACCAGTCTCCACCACTGCCACCATCTTCCCCTGTCTCATCTAGCCAGCTAGCCAGCTCCACTCTTTCACCCCCTTAAATGGGCATGGCTCACTCTGCATGCACAACGTGAGTTTGTGCTGGTTTTTAAGTAAGCTTGGTATTATTATATATATGTAAAGGTATTTTAATAATTTTAGAAAAATAAATATCTTATTATTATAATTATTATTTTGTGTGTTAAACTATTAATTTGGTATTTTGTTACGAAAGTTGATTAGCGGGATCTCTTAGTATATTGTAGAATATCG
Source organism: Tamarix chinensis (assembly GCA_030549775.1). Classification (NCBI taxonomy): domain Eukaryota; kingdom Viridiplantae; phylum Streptophyta; class Magnoliopsida; order Caryophyllales; family Tamaricaceae; genus Tamarix; species Tamarix chinensis. The sequence continues at coordinate 108,265,501 of CM060176.1, read as the reverse complement.
TCGTTTTTTTCATTTTTATTGGAATTTAGGTAACTTTTATACTCTCCTAAAATGGTAAATTTTACATGATAGTACATTGGGGTTTTGTGTTGGAAATATGTTATATATGATTTTATGTTTTACCATGTTATTGTTATTATGTAAATTAATATATGATTGCTGATACTGTAACACTCCTAAAATTTACAGTTAAGTTTTTTTTGTTTATTAAAAGTTAAGTGGAAGCAAATATAGTAAATTTTTGGGATGTTATCGCCACACTTAGTACCAGACCAGTTTCCTACTATCGTTCTAGTACCAAGTGCTAAGGTTTAAAAGAATAGAACACAAATCCAAGAGTACATTTAAATTAGAGTAGCACGTTAATGATATTATAAAAGATAAAATCCACTATTAGCAGTTTCAAGAATAAAATCATTAAATAGGAAAAATAAAGGTTAAAAGAGAAACCTTGAAAGCTTCTTGGATAATCCTTATGCTCTTAACTTGGAAAAAACTTAAATAGTACCCGTGGGCTAACCTGTAAAGAACACTGCTCATTAAATAGGTAATGACCCACAAAGGTACTCTTTAATACTATGGTACTGAGTAATCCTTTATATAAAACTAAAAGCTAGGGTTTGCATATAACACATCATACAAATATAAGAACAGTAACATAGACAATGCATAGAAATAACTACAACAAACATTAGATGGACTTGTACTACAAGAATCATATATCACTAGTCCATTTACGTAGCATTTCCAACGTTTACCAATAGAGCATCCAAGTAGGGCTCTTTATAGTACAATTACAAGTGTCCAACCACACACCATCAACATATACTACCACTCAACCCATGGCAGGCACAAATGCCACAATCATACTAACAACAGATCATAATGGTGAAATCAATATTATCTGGACTTAAGACATAAATTAAAAAAATATTCATAATCATTTGTCGAATGATATCCACGTGAGTATAAGAACCCCACTATTATAGCTGGTGGATCAAAAATACAACTCCAGGGTATAAAGCACCTGGCCATTATTATTTCCTGGTAGATCAATCTCTAGGTCAAAGTGCTCCTGGCCACTATTCTCAGCGGTGGATTGGTTTGGCCCTGACTCACGTGGTGTTCTACTGTAAATGGTTAGTATCTTTCCCATGATTTATGATCATCCAATGTTTGGTTTATTGAGCTCGAGATCCCCTATTATTATAGCTGGTGGATCGAAAATATAACTTTAGGGAAAAACCTATTTGGGCATTATTACTTGTCGGTGGACCGGTCTCTAAGGCAAGATGCTCCTAGCCACTATTCTAGCTGGTGGATAGGTTTGGACCCAGCTCAATACTCTTTCGCTTAACGTGATTAATATTTTTCCATTTAATTAACATATCAATTCCATTTATTTAACTCAAGGTAGAGATCATGAACTCGGAGGTACAAAGGTACATTGGTCATACAGATGCATATAAGCAACACAATACCTCCAATTATCAACCTAGGGATGCAAATGTACTCTAGTTGCATTGGTGCACGAGGACACACAATATCCTACCAATAATGACACCTAATCCATAAGCATGCATATCTCTTAAGTAGGTCCGTAAATCTAAATAGATTAAGATGTAAGGCTTAGCTAGGACACTAAGGCACGCTAGCAAAATCTAGAATAATCATGGGCTAAACCACGTTTTTAGGATAGCGACATCTAAAGAGACATCATTCCCGGTCTCAAGGTATTCTACTTTAATTATTAGCATCTTAATTCAGGTGACCATGAGAAACACATCAATCACATACTTATTCATTTTTATTTGTTTCCATTATTATTAAGTAATCATTATTAGTATTATTGTCCATGCTAACTTAAATAGTCCACTAACACCATCCTGGGTTCAAATTCTTATACTTAGGCACTTTAGGTCAAAATGACCAAAATGCCCCTAAGGCTAAGGCTTTATCTTATTATCCACTTTCATCTCATACTTCATTTTTATTTATCCAAATGCCATAATTGGTTATTTTATCACAATTATACTATTGGTCATGGAAACAAGTATTCTACACACCAAAGGATCATTGAACACGTAAAACCTAACATGTGCTTCTAACACATCCAACACACATTTCTATGCATAATTAACAATTAAGGCACATCTTTCATGATTATGAAATTAACTCATAACGCACCCTTAATTATCCATTCAACCCTATACCATACATTATCCTTATGATACTCACCGATTTATTGAAATACCCTTATCCTTATAATATACATGATTATACTTAAACAAGTGAAACTAAGGCCACAACCCTTATTCTATTATTTAATGTCCTTTATGACTTATTATAAAGGTTTATTAGATTAGTTGGCATGTTATATTCAATTTATTGATTTACCCCTTTTTACTTAGAAAATTACTAAAATACCCCTCTTACTTGTAAAATTACCAAGTTACTTTTATTACTTGCCAATTTACCAAAATGCCCTTCTTAGTTGAGAAATTACCACATACTCTTCTTGCTTACAAAAATTACCATAATACCCCTTTTAGTTGCTAAATTACTAAATTTCTCTTCTTAGTTGTTAAATTACAAGAATACCCTTCATCCTTGTATAACTATCAAAATACCCTTAATATTTATATAATTACCAAAATACCCTTCATACTCGTATAATTACCAAAATACGGTTCATATTTCTATAATTAGCAAAATACCCTTTATACCTGTATAATTACCAAAAATGCCCTTCATATTTGTATAACTACCAAAATAAGCTTTTTAGTTGTTAAATTACCAAAATACCCTTTGTACCTATTGAAATTACCAAAATATCTTTTTTGCATACAAAATTACCAAACTACCTTTCTTACTTATTACTTTATCAATTTACCCAGTTCTCATACAAAATTACTTAACTACCCTTCATACTTATTAATTTACCAAATTACCCTTCATACTTTTATAATTACCAAAATAACCTTCACACTTGTTAAATTACCAAAATAACCTTTTTACTTGTTAAATTACCAAATTACCCTTCATATTTGTTAAATTATCAAATTACCTTTTATACTTGTATAATTACCAAAACACCCTTCATACTTGTTGAATTACCAAAGTACCCTTTTTATTCATTAAATTACTAAGTTACCCATATCTCATGCCAGAATTACTAAAATACTCCCAACATATAAAATATTAACACCCATGGTCCACATGCATCATTTAACACCACAAACCCTTATTATTCATTACTAATACCCATTATCATTTATTATGCACATTTATTTAGATCACAACCTATGTATAAGTAAAATTACTAAAATGCCCCTAGGGCTCATGTTAGCATTATCTCTACTACAAATGACCATGTTTACTTATCATAACATGCACATGTATCTAATATCATTATAAACAACAAGGACACTATTTCCACACGTATCGTATTTCATAAAACAACATGCTTTTCATTCTTTTTTTCCAACATAATATTAAAATCATAAGATACGTAGCAACACGTAATATACACACAAAACACATCCACAACCCTAATGTGCTAGCATATGTATCCACATATTTTAGTAGGGTATAATGGTTATCTTATTTCTAGCAATAACTAAACTTTACTGGTACTCTAGTTGAAAAGTTTAAGCTTTGATTAGTAAAATTTGTACCTAGAAATAATATCAAGATTAGCATATTAGTAGTATAAAAATAAAAGAATAGATTTTAATAAAAAAATTATTAAATACATACTAATATTAACTATATTATACCTCAAAGATTTGTTGAGTAATCTCAAAATATGCAAAAAATCTCATGTTGCATGGCAGAGTGTGTTGCATGCACGAAAAGGGAGGAGAAAATATAGGGGAAGAAGAAATTTGGAAGAAGGGGGAGGAGGTCTTAGTTAAGTGGGTTGGAGGGAGTGGTGGAGGGGAGTTGTGGTAGTGGATGGGTGTAGGAAGGGTGGTAGGGTGTAGGTGGTGGTTGGGGGTTGAAGAGTGGCAACCTAGGGCAACGTAGATGGCTGCGACAGGGGCTGGAAGATGGGTGCAAGGAAGGGAGAAGAAGAAGAAGGAAGGAAAAGAAGAGGAGAAATGAGGGGGATATAGGGGGATTTCGGCCAAGGTGAGGTAAGGAGGTGTCAGGTGGTTGAGGGGCGGATTTGGTAGTCGCAGAAGAGGGGGAATGGGCAACACAAGGTGGCGTGCAAGGAGGAGGGTTGAAAGGAGAAGAAAAGAGAAGGAAGGGAGAAAGTAGGTTGTAGGGGTGAGTGGTGGTTGTTGGGTGGTGCAGGGAGGAAGTAGGGGAGGTAAGGGAGTCGGAGTGGTGGTTGGTTGGGTGGTAAAGACGGTGGTTAGGGGCGGAAAAGCAAAAATAGTGAAGGAGAAGAAGAAGAAGGCAATAAGGGAGAAAATAGGGCTCAGTAGGGGGAGAAGGAAGCTCTAGGAGGGGAGAAAATGGGCAGAGGAGAAGAAAAAGAAGATGGAAAGAAGGGTAGATAGGGTTGGGTTAGGTGGAGGGTATAGGGGTTGCATACGCATGGCCTATGATGGTAGGAAGGAGAAGAAAAGGAGTGGAAGGGAGGACATACAGGGGAGTTGTGCTAGGGAGTGTGTGGCTAAAAATGGAAGGAAAGAGATGAGAGGGAGAGGGAGAGGGTATGCTGTGTAGGTGTAGAGGGGTGAGAGTCACAAGCGCGTGCAGGCATGGGGGAGAGGTGTTTGGTTCGATGGGAGAAGATGGAAGAAGAAGAAGAAGAAGGGGAAGGAAGGCAGGCCGGTTGATGCACGAGTGAGAAGGGGAAAAGAAAAAGAAAGGTTGGGATGGCCTAACTGAGGGGGGGGGGGAAGAAAGAAGAAAGAAGAAAGAAAGAAGGATGAAGGGGACGACGAGCGAGGAGAAGGGGAGAATTGGGAAGCCCAACGGGGAAGGAAAGGAGAAAGGAAGGAAGGGGCTAGTCAGCCGAAGGAAGGAAAGAAAAGAAGGAAAAAGGAAAAGGAAAAAGAGGAAAAGAAAAATAAAATAATTTTTGGACTTAGGGTTAGAAATTATTTTGTTGGAGAAAATATTTTAATAAATTAATTTATTTAAAATATAAGGTATTAACTTAAGAGGATAATTTTAGTAAAATATGGGTTGGGAATTTATTTAAATAAAAAGAGTATGATAAAATAGTAAAATACTTATTTTAATTTATTAAATAATCATATCCATTTTTATAAATCAAAATTTCACAAAATAATTAAATTATAGGTTTTACAATTTCGTGGTATTATAGATACTATGATAAGAGATTGATATTACATGATAGAAAATGAATAAGTAAACCTCATGTGATATTGTTATTTTATGTGAAAAAGGCTTTGGTGTGAAATATAGATGAATCATGGGTTTATTAATGGTATAATGATTGTGTAATGAGTATGATAATATCTATGAAGACAAATATAGATTTCAAAGTAATGTTATTAAACACATAAGATTCGCATGAAATAAGGGTTTGTGATTGATAAGGGCACTTTAGTCAATGTGCATTAAATATGAGAATCATGCTATTTTAAGGTGTTATATCCTCAAAAATATGTAGTTAATCTCATTTATGTAGTTTATTATCTTAGATGTTTTCATTGTATGTAGGGGTATAGTAGAAGTGATGGCTTCGTACCAGTTTGACTCTTTGTGCCACTGAAAAAAAGGTTTGGTTGCCATGAAACTATTTTTTCCCGCACCTAATTCATATCAAAGATGAGTTAAAACCCTTGGGGTGTTGAGAATAAATAATTCTTAAGCAATTAGTTAACTTGATGTCCAAGATAACTGTAATTCCATAATTTGATCGGAAGATGAGGAAAATAAATGTTGTGCTTATGTCGATTAATCTTCTCCCCTAAATCACGTGCAAAGAATTTAAGATAATGCATGATGGTCACAATTTGGTCTAATAAGACTTTAATAAAGAGGATAAGACCATCCACAAAAAATAGACGACAAATCTTATGACCTCCACAATATGTAAAAATGGGTTTTCAAATTTTGGCGAAAACCATGTGGCTTAGAAAATTGGCGAGGCATTCCATGCATATATTAAAAAAATAGTGAGATAGGGGATCTCCTTGGAAAACTCCTAGAGTGATTTATAAGATTTAGAGATTTTGCCATTCTAGATAACCTAGATTGTGGGTGAGACGATGCACTTCATAATCAAAGAAACAAAATTTCTATAAAATTCAACAAGCCTCAAGGTTTCTTCTATGAATCACCAAAAGATATGATCAAAGGCTTTTTCTATATCCACTTTTATAACCATAGAACCTATTTTACCTCTCTTTTTTCTCTTGGTTTTTGAGAGTTTTTGAGTTGTATTGATGTTATTTTGTGTTTATCTTCATGGGAGAAAGTTTAATGCCCTAAATTTTATTATTGAAAATTTTTATTTTATAGCAGAAGCATATAATCAAAATATTGAGTGTTACCATTTTAATTGGCATAAGTCGGATTTACCATACCATCCTAACATTAATTACAAGGCTAAAACCATTCAAAGTAAAACAAAGAAATTAGAAATGAGAGAATCTTTATAAATATAAATATGAGTTTGGAGATTGAATTTGGGATACAATAACAAAATACAACAAAAAAGGATACCATGGATTGAAGAGTCCAAAAGGTATTTGGGTAAAAAATTATTTGAATATCATGACTCTTCACCCAAATACCCACTATAGGAAAATTCACTCCTTCTTATACAATGTATCAAAGGTAGAAAAATCATCAAACTACTCTCATAAAACTGCACAGAAGCATCAGGGTCTTTGCTTGTGGGAATGAGCAACACCCATAAAAAGGATGGTTAGTCTATTACTTACTAAACAATGTAACAATAATGTTGATTCAGGGATACAGTTAAACACATACATTCATAGCAGAGGATAAGTGTATATACAAAACACATAAAATATCACAAGGTAAGTACTAATCCAGGCTTATTTATTAGATATAACCATTTTTATTCTTTTATTTATGTTGAGTTTAGGGACCCCACTATTCTTAAATCGGTGGAACAATCTGAAGCACCTCTTAGAGACAACACACCTGAGCCAATATTATCATTTGATATAGTGGACCCAACACTTATCAGGGCAAAGCACTCTTGATCCACTATTCTTAAACCGGTGGAATGGTCTAAAGCACATCTCAAGGACAACACACTTAAGCCACTATTATCGTCCGGTGGAACATACCCAACACTTCGGTCTTGATTCACATACGCTTCCACTTTAAATCATTGATATCTTATCTATTAGGTTACTTATATCAAATCATATTTTTATTCACGATGAGTATAATATCCCACTATTCTTAATCCGATGGAACAAACTGAAGCACCTCTCAAGGACAACACACCTGAGCCACTATTATCGTCTGGTGGAACGAACACATAAAACACCTATCAGAACAAAATGCTTCTGATCCACTATTATTAAACCATTGGAACAGTCTAAAACATCTCTCACAGACAACAAACCCGAGTTATTATTATTTTCCGCACTATAGGAATAAGGGTCAATACCAACGATCTAAATTGTTGGTATTAAGAACAAGTTCATCAATAATACGTATTACCGATGATAATTTATCGGTACAAGTGGGTCGGTAATAACTTATTACCGATGATATAATTATCGTCGATATTAAGGCATAATACCGACAATTTGTTTGTCAAAGTTGGACATAATATCGATGATTAAGTATAATCGAGGAAAAAATTGGTAATCGTTAATACCGACGATATCAATTTTAAATTTGAAAACCTTATTACCGATGATTATTGCTTAATATTAACAATAATAAATTTTTTATTTGAAAAATATTTACTATTAAAATACTCATTACAGATAATTTATTATAAGTATTTCTCTTTTTAAAATATTAAAGAAAATGAAAACCCTAAAAATATTGACTTGTCAATAATATTTACTAAACAATATTTTAAAGACAAATGTTGTTATATAAACATAGAAATTAAAAAAAAACACATTGTTATTACATTTGACGTGGGAATAGTAGCATAAAACCTTAAAATCATCTTCATTATCTTATCTTCATCCTCATGCTGATCTTGATCTTGATCTTGATTAGATGTTGGAAGTAGATGACATTGAGCCCATGCAGTCATAAAATCTCTCATTTATATTAATTCTTTCTATTGACACTCAAATGTTACTTATTATCGGGCTATAATCTCACTCATTTAGTTTTGATTTTACTATATTTGATATTGCTATTGTTGTTTTTGTAATAGATCAGCATGCATCAACTCGCACAAGAAGCATCACGACTTAAGTCCTCCCCTAAAAGCTTTCACTATACATCTTTTTTATGCCTTAGATGACTATCTAAGGCATCCTCAAGTATCAGTTCTTCATCAATTTCAAAAGGTTTAGGATCATTAGAGTTATAAGAAGCCATTTGGAACAATGTCTCCTCTCATTTTTGTAACAAAAATTAATAATTTTTTAATAACTAGGTTGAATCTTACCATTAATAATAATAATAATAATAATAATAATTAGCCTGGAACTTGGAGCCAAAACATGCTCAACGCTCAGCTTCACTTGATGTCTCGCCCACCTGCACAAAGTCAGAAGAGGCTACTACTCGTGGGAATGACCAACACTCATGAAAAGGGTGATTAGTACGCTATGTACTAAGTAAGGTAACTGATGCACTAAGGCCAACACATAAAATCACATAAATAATGTAGAAGAAATAAAAGAGCATATAGTCCATCATGACAACATACTATCGTACAATCATTTGAGTAGATACATAAATACCCATTTATAATTCAGATTAATTACTTAGTTAATCTCTGATCGGAAATTGATTCACACCATGCTTTTTTTTCAATTCATGCGAGTGTGGAAATTCCACTATTATAGTTGGTGGACCGGATACATATAGGGAACATAGCTCCTGACCACTATTATTGCCAGTGGACTAGAAACATACAGGGCATAAAGCTCCCAACAACTATTATTACCAATGGACCGGAAACACACATGTCATAAAGCTTCTGACCACTATTATTCGTCGGTGGACCGGTCTGGCCCTGACTCTCATGGTATTCTACTGTAAGTACTTAGTGTCTTTCCCATGTCTTAGCACAAATATGTTCCGTTTTTTTGAGCACGGAATCCCCCACTATTATAGCCGGTGGACCGGAAACGCACAGTTACAAAGTCCGACCACTATTATTCGCAGGTGGACTGGTCACATATAGGACATCATTCCCTAGCCACTATTATTCCCTGGTGGATCGGTCTAGGCCCGACTCAAATATCTTCCACTTTAATGATTAATGTATTATAGTGTCTTATTCGGAACATTACCCTAGACATGCATGACTCACTCCCTTTACGCTTATCCTCTAAATGACCCGTACCACATCATGATAACCCTGCACCCCTTATCTTGCCCAACAACCCTTCCTCTATACTCAAACTCACACTAGAACTCCAACACCGAAACATGTGGGTTAAATCCCACTACTAACACCTCCAAGTCCACTTATTTCCTTACTCTACAGTTTTCCCTAGAAACCCGAATTTAGGCCTAAGTGGCCCATCTTACTCCACCTCACACAACCCAAATCAATTTTAACACTCCATGCATCACAACTCATGGATTCCACCCTCATCATTACACTTTAATCACCAAGTACACGTGTTACCACAAAAACCCTAAGTAGCCACACCTAACTCTAATTGTTCACACCAAACCCTAGCTCGGTCTCCTACGTATCCTTATATTATTCCACGTACTATTTTTCATCCAAAGTATTCAAACACCCAAACAACACTTCCATCACCTTCCTTACACCTTATATCAACTTTCCATAAGTAAAATTCACTCCCATACAGATTTCATGCATCCCATGCAGCCTTTCGAACTTTTCATGCAAAATCCTAAAACTCCCACGTGAAACCCTAGATTCACCCATGCAAACCCTAGATTCATCCATACAAAACCCTATATTTCTCTATGCAAAACCCTAGATTCCTCCATAGCAAACCCTAGATTCTCCATACGAAACCCTAGATTCCTCCATACAAAACCCAAGATTCATCCATACCAAACCTTAGATTCAATCCATATAAAACCCTAGATTCTTCCATACAAAACCCAAGTTTAGATTCTCCCATGCAACACCATAGAATATGCCATGCAAAACCCTAATTCCATCCATACAAAACCCTAGTTTAGATTCTCCCATGCAACGCCATAGAATCTACCATGCAAAACCCTAATTCCACCCATACAAAACCCTAGTTTAGATTCTTCCATGCATAACCATAGATTCTCCCACTTTTTTATTTTATTTAAAAACCCCCTTTTTATTCTTCCATTCATGTGTCATTAAAATAATTAGGTCAACTCACATCCCTTGGTCAACTTATTCCCCTTTGGTCAACTTACTCACCTTGGTCAACTTATTTCCCATTTTCCATTTTCAACATTTTTCCCCCACACAATACCACTTTTATACATCCTCACATGAATGTCTAAAGGGTCACAGACCAATCATCACATACCACAATATTTCATCATATATACATAATACACATGCCATATAATAACACACGAACATACTTTAACTCCACACCATGCCACACACAAAATAATTACAATGATAAACATAGGATGTATAACATACAAAACATATAATGCACATCAACACACACAAGGCCTTAGTAATACCCTTACCTAAAATGACACCGATCTTGGAGCACGCTCCTACGCATCCTTAGGGCTTTGACTGGTCTCACCTACATGAGGAAAAAGCTAAAATTAGATTCATTCCTACCAAAAATACTATTAATTACTAACTTACTCTAAGACTAGGTTTTTGATAAAATAATAATATATTAATAAAAAAGACATTAACTAATTATTAACTTTGTTAAAGATATAAAATAATAGTAATATTATAAAAGTTGATAATGTAAGGTTGAAGACTTTACCCTAATAATAATAATAATGATACTAAAAATAATAATAACAAAGATACTAAAAAAATTAACAATGATAATATTAATAAGAATAATAATAATAGTAACAATAATACTAATAATAATAATAATAATAATAATAATAATAATAATAATAATATGATTCGAAATAAATGGTGGGATAAGGGTTTCAACCCCTCACCAACATAATACTAATAATATCATTAGGACATTATTAATAAAAATAGTAATAATAATAGTAATGCAATAATAATCAAAATTAGAAAATAATAATAATAATAATAATAATGATAATAGTAATAATAATAATAATAATAACAATAACAATAATAATAATAATAATAATAATAATAATAATAATAATAATGAAAGCAATAATATTAATAATAACATTAGTAAAGTTAATAATAAAATATAATAATAATAATAATAATAATAATAATAATGAAATAGTAATAATAATAATGATAAAAACCATAATAATATTGCAATAATAATAATAATAATCATAATGGTAATAATAGTAATGATAATAATCGAAGATAAAATAAAGTAGGGTTTCGACCCTACATTGAATAATAATAAACTTAATAAATAATAATAATAATAATAATAAATGTTGATGATAAAAATATTAATAATATTAATAATAATAAGACTTGATATTTATAATACTACTACTAAATAATAATAATAATAATAATAATAATAATAATAATAATAATAGCAACAATAAGAATAATAATATTATAATTGAAATCAAAATATAATAGGGCTTCGGCCCTCAATAGAAATAATAATAAAAACATTAATAATAATAGTAGTAGTAGTAGTAGTAATTAATATATATTCGAATAAATGAAATAAAATAAATTAAAGCTTGTATAAATAGTGAAAAGGGTTGAGAGGGTTTAGGGTTCAACCTTGGGCTGGTGGTGGTGCACAGCGGTAGCCGGAAAAAGAGAAGAAAAGGGGAAAAGTTGAGGGCTGGGAAAAGGATAGGGAGAAGGAGGGTGGAAATAAGGGTGATTATGGTTGTCTAGAAGGAGAGGAATAGAACGAGGGTGGTGCGTAACCAAAGGTGGCGGTGCATGGCGGTGGCGGTGGTGACCGAATGGGGAAGAAGAAGAGAAAGAGAGGAGGAGAGGGAGGAAGAGGAAAAAAAAGGTAGGGGAAGGTAGGGGTGCTCTGTAGAATCGATTGGGAGGTGAATGAAGTAGTGGCAGCGGCGGTAGTGGTGGCGGACGGCGGCGCGAAGGGTGGCAGAGGTGGGAGAAGGAGCTGATTGGGAAGCAGACTTTGTACGGCAGGAGTGGCTCGTGTAGGGAAAATCGAGGGAGGAGGGAGGTTTAGTTGGGTAGAGGACGATGCAGGGAAGGCTTAGGTGGGTGGAGTGGGTGGCGTGGTTGGCTGACGGTGACGAAAATGGTGTATGAAGTGGCGGCGGTGGCAAGGTCAGAAAATTGTGGGTAGGAATCAATAGCTCGATACTGGGCTTGTTATAGGGTATTTATAGAGCTTAGAGGAGAGGGTAAGTTCAGTGGGTTGGCCAGGGGGTAATGCAGTTAGGGTTTTGGTCGTCGGCGGTGATGGTTGGCCAGTGGAAGTCAAATTCATGACAAAGGAATGCGCACGAAAAGCAGGAACTGCGTGAGAAGAGGGAGAAAGTGGTTTAGGTCAGTGTGACTGGTGGAACGACGTGGAAAAGAAAGGAGAAACGACCGGTCAAACGGGCGTGGCCGACGAAGTGATTCTCGGACGGTTGCAGGTCAATAGAAATGGCAGGTGCAAACGATGGGGGGAGGAGGAAGGAAGAAGAAGGAGATGGACCGGTCGGCTGGGGAAAAGAAAAGAAAGGAAAGACGGGCGAACTGGGTCGGTGGAAGAAAAAAAAGGTGCCAAAACGCGGCGTGCCGGGCCACTGAAGAAGAAGAGAAAAAGAAAAGAGTCTGGGCCATGGGAAAAGGAAAGAAAAAAAGGGGAGAGGCGGGCTACGGGGAGGAGAAAAAGGAAGAAGGGAAATTGGGCTGCCGACAAGCCCAATCGACAAGGTGACAGAAAAAGAAAAGAAGAGGAAAGAAAAAGGAAAGAAGAAAAAGAAAAGAAAAGGAAGAAAGAAAAAGAAAAAGAGAAAAAGAAAAATAGTGGGTTAGGTTATTTAAATTAATTAGGATATTTGGGATATTTAAAAATGATAATATTTAAATAAAATAATATTTAAATCCCCTTTTTAGGCTAATTTAGGATTTTAAAAATATTTTTCATAAATTTCATTTTAATTAGAAAAAACATCCTAAAATTTTCCAAAAAAATTATTTAAAAAATTCCTATTAATTTGGACCTACTTATTTCCTCTTATTTAAATAAAATAATTTATTTAATTAATTTTCAAAATAAAATCCTTAATGAGTTAAAATACCAAAATTTTTTTCTAATAAAAATAGTTATTATTTTCTTCTTGAATTGCCCTAATTAATTCTCTTTTATTTTAATAAAAATAAATTTATTTAATTAATTTCTATAATAAATCCTTATTTAACTAAAACTCTTAAAATTAGGTTTAAGGGTATTTCATTAGTAACTTGTTTATATTAAATGATATATTAGAAAAATAATGCTCTCTTAGTTTTTAAATACTTATCATTATGTACTTTGATAATAAACTTAGACTACGAATATTTTTTAATACATTCCAATAAAAAAATATTCTAAAAGCATTTTTAATCCAAATATACTAGTTATATTTTTATGTTATAATGCGTTATAATTTGAAAGAAATTAAAGGCTATTTTTTTTTTCTCTTTCAACATATGTTAATGCAACTAAATAAAAATAAAGGGAGTACATTAACTTCACTATTTATAATAAAACAAGACTATTATTTGTGATAGATAAAAATAAAATTTAGGACTATTATTGTGTGACAGAGTCACAAAGATAGTAATATATTTTATATTTTAATGTGTAATTTATTTATTATTTACTTAAAAATCCTAATGAAAACAAAATTTTAGGACTATTTTAATCTGATCCGATTAATACATTTCACCAGCCCGCGCAAACATTTCTGCTGTTCGTTAACCCAAATGAAGTATAGCTGTATAGCTGGACTATTTTATTAACCATCAACTGACGCTTTTCAGCTTCAGCGCTCACTCCGCCTCTCCGAGCCACATATCTACCCGGCGTGAATCCATCATTCATGCCATAAAAATTCTCTCTCACACTTCCACTCGCTCACGCAACCTACTCCTTGAGAACCATGTTCTCAACCTGCTATTCACCATCAGTTTCCCCCAATTCCACCATCATGCTGGGTCAAAGAACGTCAATATTCTTGCTCCAGAAGCTCCATCCCTTTCCCAACGGCAATCTCCAGTCCTTCATCAAATTCCGTTGCATGATCGACTTAATTTCCCCTAAATTCACCGTGTCTTCTTCGCTAGCGTCTATTATTGCCTCTGGAAATGCAATCACCGCAGCTGCAGCCGCTGCTGGTTCTTCTACCACGGTCGCTCATGCCGCCGTTACGGCGACGATCACTCAGGTGGCTGTTACTGCCGTTGCTATTGCTTCTGGCGCTTGTTTGTCTACCAAAGTGGATTTTCTGTGGCCAAAATCGGAAGCGCAACCTAGTATGTGGTGATGTCCCAGTTTTATTGGATATTTGGATTTGTGGTATTATCCTGTTTGTCTGATTTATTGAGTTATATCGTACTTGCTTTGTGTTGTGCGTTTTGCAATTGTGAATCTACTCTATAAAAACTGAACTGATTCTGTGTTTATCTGAGAAATTTCGGATCTTAATCAAGTGAATCACGAGTTAACCGTGATTTTAGATTGAATGTTCTACATCGATTAGATTTGGCGGACGCTTACATAGGTAAAGCATACAGAATAGATGATTTAACTTTATCCAACATCTTATAGCGATTTTCGAAGTCTGTTATGAGTTTACTCTGCATATAGATCGAATGACTCTAACTTTAGCAGCATTTTGTTAGCGGCAAGAGTGCCATGGCCTGAAAATTTAATCATCGTTCCCTAGCATGATAAGCTAACTGTTTTTATGAGATAATGCTGAAGTGGAGATAAAGCCCTAATGTCATTTCAAAACTATAAGCATTCAGAAAGATTCGATGTAGGTATTCTTTCCATATATAAGTTTTACATTAACTAAACTAGGGAAATGGTGCAGGTTCCCTCGTATTGGATGGAGTAGATGTGACGGGGTACCCTATTTTCAGCGAGCCAAAGGTTTCACATTTTAACTCGCATTATGAGCTCCTGCTTTGCTTTTTTTAGAAGTTGATTTGCATATACTCTGGATGTCGCTAAGACTTCCAAATTGTGAAGGCAGGTGCAAAAAGCTATCTCCTTTGCTAAGAATGCTCACCATGGCCAATGGCGTAAGACTGGAGAGCCTTATCTAACACATTGTATTTATACTGGAAAGATAGTAGCAGCTTTAGTGCCTTCAAGTGGAGCACGGGTATGAAATCCTATTATGCTTCAATTCATGTCATACTGGATGATTGCATGCCTCTGTTCATGCTGTTGCCTGGCTGCTGCTTTGGTACATGCATGGCTTTAATAGGTGGGAGTCGGCACATGCAGTGAAGGAATGTAATGTTTCGTGTTTCCATCATGTAAATCATGTCTAAAACATGTCGGGGATTTAGACATTCTTTGAATCACGATAATAGATCATGAATTCAATGCATAGCACTATCTTATTTAAGCCTATTTAAGCAAATCATTTTGATTGCTCCATCATGGCAATGATATTGGCACTTCTGCTGTTGCTCTTCTTGTCAATCATTTGATTATTTAATTTATCTTTCTTTCACTTATTGTTGGCCTAATTTAAGAACAGGTGCTCAGTGCTGGAAAATATCAGATAAAACCTCTAGAGATAGAGTTTAGAAAATCTCATCTCATCTGTACATCAATGGCTGAGATATTGTTGTAAACTTGAAAACATGGATATATATATATATATATATATATATATATTAATTTCTATATGCGGAAGATGTTGGACAATGGAAAAAATATTTAGTGTTTTTGCTTTTGTTGTGAGTTTTTTCTTGTCCCACATTAGTGGAAAAAAAAAGAACTTTTATTAACTTATATACTCTTCTACGAGTTAATTGATATAGGCTGTTTTGTAGTGGTGATGGGCTGGACCTAATACCACACACGTGCGTGCCTACCGCTGTGGGCCATCTGGCTGGTTGGAATGGGTTTATTTGTGCGGGTGGGTTAAGGTTTCAGTAGACCTGAGTCTAACATTATTTTACTGAAATTTTTATTGCGTTTTCTCCTCTCTGTTTTTTCAATCGTTGCAGTTCCTATTTTTTCTCCACCTTTTGAATGTTTGTTCGCATGATCGGGCATTTGTGGTCCAATTCAAAAGGATCGAGGTTATATATATTTTTTTGTATCAGATTTAATATGCTGAAAGCCAAGCACTCCTTCACTGTCTCTGTTTCTTCATTTTCGATTCAATTACTTGGCAAAGTTTTGCAATTTCTATACTCTTCAATCTTGAGTGTATGAGATTAGAGGGTTGGTGTGTTGACCTTGGGGGCAAACCGGTGTATGGAATTACACCGGAGGTCTGATCGTAATTCACTTTAGGGTAGCGATTATTTTCGCAGCACTTCAACGGTTGATAATTATTTTTTCTGTAGCTTTGATTAATTTATTTCATTACCTCATAAATTCTATTACTGCATATATATATATATATATTATTCCAACAGAAAACCCCAATCCATTGATTTTGAGATCTCTCAGCCCTACCTCCAGAGTCCAGAGTTCTTTGATCACTCTTGATCCAACATTATCCTATTTTTCTTTTCCCTGCATCCATAACTACTGGAACTGGAAGAGTGCGTTTCCCCACTTTCCCAGACTTAATCAACAGGACCATATGTCCTTAGGCTCCATCTACAAGTTCATGAGTAGATAAATATGGATGAGTCTTCTTTGTTACTGTTCTCCTGGATTTTATTTATACTGCAAGTCAGAATTGCAAATCAATGAGATAGGACTGAATCCTCTTTGCCCCAGTGCTCTTGGATATCATCTATGATGCACATCTAATCTCAATTCACTTATTTACCCTGAGAGATGCTTGCTCCGCCATCTCCTGTATATTTCTTTTGACATTTTTACTTCCTAAATTTTTCTCAACTGAGATCATAGTCTCTACTTCAGGCTGTTAATACAGTTGCAGCTGGGATTCTCCATGATGTGGTTGATGATACAGATGAATGTCTGCTCAGTGTAAGAGAAGAATTTGGCGATGATGTTACAAAAATGGTGGCTGGTGTTTCCCGGTTAAGTTATATTAATCAGGTATGTAGAATGATCTTATTTGTAACTTGAACCAAGGGAATTTAATAATTTATTCCGATGAAATGCAATTGTTTTTCTTTCTTCTATAAATGATAAAATGGTTGCTGATCTGAACTTGTTTCTTTCTTATGGTTATTCAGATCCTAAGGGCTTAGATATTTGTTGAGAGAGAATGCTTATTTTTGTGGGTAATGCACATGGTGTAGGTGGTTAAGGCTTTGCCTACCACACTGCCCACTAGTTTTTAATTTCTATCCATCCCCCTCCCTGATGTATCTGAGTGCAAGTCCCTGTCAAAAAAGACCAAGAATGTGAATCAAAGCAATAAAAATGTGCCACACCATGTTATTATCCTGCCAAGGCTATCATTCCCTGCTTATCCAGCAGATTGCTGTTTTTATCTTCGATTTCCTTTTAGTCTTTGATGTCGGATAAATATTCCTATTGACAAGGCCGGTTGCAAATAATATAAGGCACTAAGAGTACTGGATTATCACTCCCACAAAGACAAAATAATAATACAATGACTCTAATAACTCTAATTAGGTCTATACGATTGAAATCAAATAAAGACAACTAATTCTAAACTAAGAATTTCAAATTGAACTAAATTAAGATAAACAGAATCAAACAAAATCTAGTAAAAGAAAAATCAATTAATAAAAGTTACCAAGTAATTCAGATCTACCATTCTCCAATTATAATGACCAATTAATCAATTACAGTATCTTTTCAGTTACTAGCTATATGTCAATGGGAATATTTAACTAACACACTCTCTTGAGCTACATAGTTCTATTGTCAATTATCAGTCTTGCTATCTCTAGTCAAAGGATTTAAATAATGATGATGCTTTAGGTTCAATTAATTATTTATCCTTCTCTATTGTTGTAGAAATGTAATTGTTCTCACAGGTTATTTAATTTTTATTTATGCTATTTGACCTTAAGTAGAGAATTAGCTCTCGCTCTCAACTTGACTTGTTAAATGCTAATTAAAGGTGATCAGTTTATTAATTAGATATAATTTAGGATAATATCACAAAATACATAGAGTAATCTATTAATCAAGCAACCAATTAACCTATCAGTATAAAGAATTCACCTTATCCTCGGTAAAAGAAAAATTAGAACATGCTATTAATTAAAATAAAAATAATCAAATTAAAAAAAGAATCTAAATTATATATAAAATATTAAGCCTAAAAAAATTAAAATATAAATTTAAAAGACTTCAAATCTAAAATCAAATCGAAAAATATTGATGTATGGATGCCAGAGGCACTATTTTTATCAGCGTTGGCACTTCGTGTCATCTATGCTCTATTGGTCTTGCTTTCTTTTTATTTGTCTCGACTTTTCTCTCAGATCGTGCCCCTTTTCTCTTTTTTCCGTGCCGCCTTTGTGTATGTTTTTTTTTCTTTTCCTATTTTCTTTTGTGCCTCCCTTTCTTTCTTTTTCCCTCCTTCCTTTTTTTTCTTTGTTGGGCCACACCCTTGCCATTGTCTCTTGTCTCTCAATTGTTATCTTTTTTTGTTTTCTATTGATGGCTCGCTTGTGCTGTCTCTCTCTCTCTGTCTCTGTATTTATCTTTCATCTTTTCTTTTCTATTTTTTTCTATTCTCACCTTTTCATTTCCTTTTTTCTTAATCTGTTACTCCATACATGTTACTGTCAACTAATACCTACAAAATAAAATTTCGCAAATATTTAGTAAATTTCTAAAATTATTTCAAACAATTCTTCACTTTGTAATATATTTTCGGTTGAAATTTTAGGTTAAAAATTTGACCCATATTCAATCAATTTAAAGAAAAACCCTAGGATTAGAAATTATATATATCATTCTTATCTTTACTTCACAATTTGAATACTTAAATCAGAGTGTTTATATGAAAGTTAAGGTCAAAATACAGTATGTTGTCAAAATCATACAAAAATTAACTTTAAGTTCAAAATTAATTAAATATATAAATTATTATAAATTAAGCAAATAATTAAAAATAAAGTAAATAACCTCATATGTTATTCAAATAAATAATCAAAAGCTTAAAGTGAAAAGGTATAAAATATGTAAAAATATGCATTTATCAGTCTTATATTATGATTGCATATAAGGCATGAACACGTAGCTATAAATAAATCTGTGTGATTATGTTGCTGTATGCTCCATATTTAGATTGGGACGTATAATGAAGCAAGTACTAATCCAACTCCTACCTTCTTGCGAGGTAGTTAGCTTGTGATAATGTTAGATGATGCTCTGCAGTTTTTTTGGCATAATACAGCTCTTTAATCTCTATGGTGGTTGTGTAATATGTCCAATCTGCTTTTCTTTTCCCCCATTGCTAGTCATGTTGATTACAAATATTTGTATACAAGCTCATTCTTTTTGCTATGCTCTACTGTGTGTGGATTCTCCCTCGATGCCCTCCCTTTTTGTGATATGGATCAGCTCTGCTTGTGTGCAGTTGTTAAGAAGAAAACGCAGAATAAACACGAGCCACACTAATATCAGTTATGAAGAGGTATTGAACCTTGCTTTTCTTTTCTAATTATATTTGTGTCCCCTCCCCCCTCCCCAAATTGGGTGCATCATTCTATTGGTAGCAACAGATCAATTTTTGTAGAAGGATCGCTGATTGAAGGTTATTTCTAGGATTTTCATAATGCTATAATTTGACTGAGGAATGCAGTGTTTTCCTCTTTTCCTCTCTCTCTCTCTCTCTCTCTCTCTCTCTCTACTTTTATCTGGTCTTCTATTGATTACATTTATTCTCTTGGCGCATTATGATAGACAAGGACCTTAATGAAACTTGCAACTTAATTTGGCTTATTTTTTACTGTTGTCTGGAGAATTGTGATTCTGCATGGATCCAGATTTATACAACTTTAATATCTGATATCTAATCAGTTGAGAAGTTATTTGTAAGTATGAATTTGCGGTGTTTAATCTTCAAAGTCCATTTCTTTTGCTGAAGATGTCCAGTTTCTGATTATTGATGTTAGGGGTAATGTTTATGCTATATTTGATTATTGATGTCATCCCTCTTTTCCAGCTCTCATGCAAACAGGTACATGCACATACATAAATATGAATCCCAGGAAAAGCCAGACACATAGTACGGAATTATCGGTCATAGTTTGAAATTCAATTCTTACTGACATCTTTCTCAATCTTATAGGCAAATAACCTGCGGGTGATGCTCTTGGGCATGGTTGATGATCCACGTGTGGTGCTCATCAAGCTTGCAGATCGCCTTCATAACATGAGGACCATGTATGAACTCTAGACATGTTATGACACTTACTCTCTTCTGTAATATGTATTAAGGGATTAAACAGTTTGTCTACTCACATGTGCTCCTTATTTTTAGGCGTTTCAATTTTTATAAATATCTCCATTAGTTAATTAATGATGGTAATCTCTACAGGAAAATACAAAGGGGTAAAAGTATAGGAAAGAAGGAACATAAAGAGCCAGTTGAAGAAAATGCCTTTTGGCTTTAAATGGGTGGCCAGAATTGGTGGAGCAATCCATTTAGGATTCCCATAATGGCAATTTCATGGGTCAGAACTTTTTGTGTTTAACCTCCAAGTTAATATGCTCCAATTGCTATTGATTCTCATTTATCTCTTTGAAAGAATGTTTATTTCCAAAATAAGAAGAGCAAAATAACCCTTTTGAAAAAAATATTCCAACACAAAGTATTAGTGATAGCAACATTCATAGCGATCGAGTGCAGATAAGTCATCTTGATGCTCCAAGCGAGGAAGATATTAAGTTAGAGTGTTGTAAGAATAAAGAATACACCAACAAACCCAACGAAGACAACCCAGTATATATTACTCTCTTTGTATCAAAAAGGAAGTCATTCTAACAATTTATACACTTTTTGAGGAAGTAATAAAATTAGTCTTAAAATTATACACACTTCCTTTTGTTGAAAAATAATAAATCCTTTAATGCAAATATAATTAATAAAAAGGTAAGGATAAAAATAAAAACCAGGCTCTGACTTTTCTAAAATGACTTTTTTTTTATACAAAAATTTGATTATAAATTGAATTTATTTTTAATACGGAGGGAATATATATTTGTACCGATACTAATAGGGTCTTGGGAGGTCTATTGGAAGCAACCTTACCCATCTAACCAGCTGACATTGGTTGAGCGGTATTTTGTTATGTAGATCCACATAGCGAGTGGAAAGGTAGAACTGCGCATCATAGCCTCATAGGCAGATAGAGACCGAGGGAGAAAAAACAACATCAATAATAATATTATTAATAGAGAGAGAGAGTTTCTGTTCTTATAGCTACATGGATAGATGATAACATAAGAGTTTGAGTAAGGGTGAACAATTCAATAGCCTGAAACTCTTGAATGAGCATGCTTGACTGTTAGAGTAGTCTATGAGGATTTGCATAAATCTGATGCCATATAGTTTAAAATCCAAATTTGATTGCTGAACATTTTCTTCTTTGCATATTCATCCCTTGTCGTGTCTGCAAAAAATTTGAAAAAGAATAAAAAAAGTAAAAATCAAACATTCTGGGAGTTCATAGTTTCAAGAGGCGGATTTTTAAAAAACTTGTATATTTGGCTTCTTTAATTGACTTTTATGCGACCGTGCTTTCAAGTAACCTTATTATATTTTCCAGATATGCTCTGCCACTGTCGAAGGCTCAAGCTGTTGCTCACGAAACATTATTTGTCTGGTGCTCCCTTGCTTCAAGGTTGGGTTTGTGGGCATTAAAGGCTGAGTTAGAAGATCTCTGCTTCGCTGTTTTGCAGGTTGACATCTTGTTTGTTTTGCTGTCTTAAATCACATGCTCTTTAGTTGTGGAAGTTTGTGATACCAAGATGGACTAGTAAGGGCCCATTCTCTTCAATCAATTTAAATCAGTTGATCGGCAAAATTTTGATAATAACAAAAGAAATGTAAAATTAATGATAATGATATTAATGACAACAATAGTAATAATACTAATAGGAAAAATATGAAACATGACATCAATAATATTAAAATAGTAATAATAACTCAATGAAAATTTTAATTTAGATGTCAAATGAGATCAACAAAAAATAAATTGAGGAGAACCGACCCTAAAAACTAATTTTGATGCTCTTTTATTGGAAAACACGTATTTTTGTCTTCTATTATATATATATATTATTGTATGAAGGCCCAAAGGAAAAGTGGACGTCATGAAGTTCAAAATTGAACTCTCATTACTTCTTACCTAAGTAAAACAGCTAGATAGGTAATCTTTTAGGCCTTATATAGAGAAGCTGAAGAAGGCCTTATGACCATATCTAAGTTTTGATGTTGTTAAAGAAAGATTCTGCATGTACAATGTCATATTTGATGACCTTATGCAACCCTGTGAGGGTCCTTGCATAACTGCTTTCAGTGAATTCAAATTGAATTAGATACTGATTCTTAGCAAATGACATCACCTGCAGCCTGAAATGTTTAGCCAAATTAGAGCAGAGCTAGCTTCCATGTGGAGCCCTTGCAGGAGGAGGAATGGTAATCTTAGAAGGCTATCAGTGAAAAATAGTCTGTTTCCTTCCTTGGATGGAAGTCCTTTAAGCAACACTGAAAGCTCTGTGCCTGTGTTTGAGGATGATACAAGTATGAAGGTAAGTGGTAAATGTTGTCCTTAAACTTCTTTCTGGATCTCTGAGGTTTAGTTGATTTATTATTCAGACTTTGCCTTCATGGTGTAGAAATTTTAATTGAGCGCCCAGAACTTGTTGGATGCCGTACAAAATAATTGCTGGAGTGTTTATCCTTTGAACGCCTTAGGATACTAGCAGTTTTGTATATGTTTGAAACAGACTGTAATGTGTGTTCATTTAGTTCTTAAACTGATATAGCAAGCTAACGACACAGCACACTTTGATATATAGCTTCATGGTCTATCTGCATCAATGCCCCCTCTAAACCAAAGATACTTGAAAATGAAAGGCATAATGGAGTCTATTATGGGAATGTTGACACACTCTCTCATACTGTATGCAGGATCTTCTGCAGGCTGTGCTACCATTTGATCTTCTGTTGGATCGGCGAAAAAGAATTACTTTCCTCAATAGTATGATGAAATGTAATAATAGTCAAATAAGGCCAAAGGTTGTCAAAGATGCTAGAATTGCCTTAGAATCTCTGTCAAATTGTGAGGAAGTGCTTGAGAGGGAGCTGCTTATATCAACATCGTATGTCTGCCTCTTTGCTTTATTTCGTTGTTCATGGCTTATTTTCTTGGATGTATGTAGGACCAAGTGAACTATGCCAATTGTCAAATGTGATAGACGATACTATTTACTTGTTATGTAATATCACCATGCAGCTATGTCCCTGGGATGGAGGTCACTATATCCAGCCGTTTGAAAAGTTTGTACAGTATATACAGCAAGGTAACGATTCTTGTTCACTCTATTAGAATTAAAATCCATGCATGAAGTCATTTGACTATGGATGTATGTTGTAGAGATATAGAACTTTTAATGAATGTTCCTTAAAACTGTAACCATTTCATTAGATATTTGGTGTTGCATGCTTATATATCTATTTAAATTTTGGTAAGTTATTCCTTGAGATTATATCCCCTCTTATTGACATGAACTAGAATTGTATTCTTGGGAATGTTGAATTTGGATCATAGATCAGATGAAGCAACTATTAAAACCGAACAACTAGTTTGAAATGTACTTTTTGGTCTGATCCTAGAAATATCGTGTTAAATATCATGCCTCTTCTAGTATCTAGTGAAACTAGTGCCAAAATAACTTAACTCTATCTAGTATTTTGCTATAATCAGTAGATTTGTGGAGGCGTGAACACGTGATATTGTGCCTACCACTCGTCTGATCAACCTTCATTGTTACTTTATAATAACATGAAGGAATTAGAAATTAAAGTTCAGTTGAGTATTGTTCATATTTAATGAGAAGGCTAATTGAATTAAGGTTTTTAATTCTGGCCCAAGAGGCCATTATGATTGATCTAGCACCTTTTATTGTGATGCTTAGGGGCTGGCCTTGAGTAACCTGTTTTGGGTCCTTGGAAACAGCTTTCAATTTGTGTGAGTTACTAAGATTAGTGAAGTTAGGAAAGGCAGTCTGATGTATTCTTATGCACATTACAGCATTCAAATTTCAGTGTTCCTTATTGATATGACTAACATTCTATGGCTTACATGATATGCATCTATTTTGGTACCGTTTAGCTATATTTTGACATTTGTATTTCCAGATAGGAAGTGTGCTTTAGCAGATGCCGTTTAGAAGCTAGACATATTTAGTGACTTAGCTTTTGTTTGGTAATACTTTAAATAAGTGATTATATTAAATTATTATTATTTTTTTAAAACCTTTGACGGTAAAAGTTTAGAAGAAGGTAATTACTTTGTATAATCATTTTTTTAGTAGTTCCAAACAAGATATTAAATGGTAAGGTACTTGCATCATGACATGATGCATCAACTTTTTCTCATATTGAGATTTTCTAATCACTTGTAGATGAAAAGAAAAGATGTTGGCATCAGTGAAGTCTATGATGCACGTGCATTGAGGGTGATTATTGGAGATAAGAATGGGACTCTCCATGGATCTGCTGTCACGAGTTGCTACAGCATTCTTGACATAGTACACAGGTACATAAATTGTGAACTCATAGGTGATATGGTTTTTGTTGTATTTTCCTGATACACTGATTAGTTATCAAATCAGGCTTTTTGAGACCTTATATCTAAATGCTTGGGTCATCAATATTCCTACTTTTTAATTGCGTCAAAGACACTGATGTTTCCAGTGTCTCACTCAGTTGTGCTGATTAGTTTGCTCCAGTATTCCTTCTCATACACAAATACAGAATCATTGTAATGCTAGAGTTTCTTCATAATATGTCTGTCTTCCTTGCAGGCTGTGGTCACCAATTGACGGTGAACTTGATGATTATATTGTTAATCCCAAGCCCAGTGGCTATCAGGTCAGATTTTCTAACTTGTCATATCTTACTACAGTATTAAAAGCCAAACTGGACCAATCAGACCAGCTGGTGAACTAGTAATCCCAGAACTAGTATTATAGTTGGTTTAATGGTCTGACTAGTGGTTTATACTGGTTGGATCAGGTTTAACAAATATACATATAACTATCTAAATTTTATTTGAGAATACAATTGCTATATAATATTACATTACATGCTATAATAACTAAAACCTTACAAATAAAGGCAACTAGTGAAGGCCATTTATTTCCTTCACGATCAAAAGCTTTAGTCGAGTAGTAAGAGAGGTCAATTAAAATAAATAAAAATCAAAAGCAAGTTGTAAAATGCCTATGTATAGTTGCAGACTTGCAATACATCCTTCCACTTGTCATATCAAAATTCAAAAGTTAGTATTGTAGCCTTCTTTACACATTTATTAGTGTTGTCTCTCTCCTTAAATTTTCACTTTCCTCTAGCTGTTAATCTCCTACACACAAACAAAAAGTGAGCAAACGGAAATAAGAATACTAAAAGTCTGATAATCCACAATACCCTCTCTCTCCCTCAAAATTTCTTTGAATCTATCCAATGACCAACACCACCAAGTCCTCTCTTTCAATGTGTTCCTCTTAATTTTTATTTGTCTTTGTCTCTAGCTCTCTTTTCTCCTACGCACTATTTGTTGATTTTCAAATCTTGTTGTTGGCAATTTCTAGGCGTTTGGTTATTGCAGAAATCTGGGATGATAATGAGAGAAATTAGGTTATAGATGTTTGTTTGTTTGTGACAGTAATGTAGGCTATTACAGATTGCTAGATGACGATGACTTGGGCTCAATGACAGTATGCAATCGAAGAATACCAAGGCGTCACTAAGGAGAAGTAACATATGTCTGGTATTGGTTTGCCCAATCTGGTTTTTAATACTATGAGTAAACCAATAAGCTTACGGTTCAAGGATAGGCTAGTGAACTGGTAAACCAGTAAGCTTACCAACTTGATCAAACAGTTGGACTGGTTAAGTAAATGAATTGGTCAAAACTAATAAAAAACTGGCCAAACCAACAAAAATCAATGCAACACCCTCAAAATTTACTACTAAAAATTTTTATTTTTAAAAGTTACACGCGGAAGCTAAGATAGTAAATTTTGGATTGCTACCGCGACACTTAGTACCAGACCGGTTTCTTCTACCATTTCGTTACCAAATGCTAAGGCTAAAACGTTACTTCACTTAAATTCAATAATACAATTATAAATTAGAGTAGCGAAATAGTTAAGGAGATTAATTCACCTTTCAAATAAATCCTACTAACCGTGGTTACAAAAGTGTTAGTGAAAGGGAAATATAAAAAGACTATAAGGAGATATAGAAACTTCCGTTTTAAGTTAATGGACAGAATTCCGGATAACCCTACACTCTTAACCTATAAGATAGACAGAGCTTGCGAGCTAACTTGCAAAAGCTACTATCCATTGAATAAGGAAGGGCCTAAGAAATGAACCCTTTGGTGAAACGGTACTGAGTAACCCATTATACAGACTAATATGCAAGGCTTACAAGGAACACATCAGATGCATCACAACAATACGTGAATATTTAATTTTGCAAATATTAATTGAAATGCTACAATCATTTATATAATCACATACATCAAGATCATGTACTACCAATGCTCATTCACCTGGAAATAACTAAAACTTTCTAATGGAACATCTGAGCAATGCTCTTTGTAGTATAATTAGAAAGCCACATCATTCTCAAATTATAACAATAGGCACGATTCTCTTAATCAACCCACAACTTCTCAATACACATGTAGGCCCATCAACACAACCAATACATGCATCATCATGAGTAGGCACAAATGCTACTACCAAACCACATGTAGGTAGAAATGCTACTAGTGAACTATAGTTAGGCATAAAGGCTGCTGCAAAACCATCCCAATGATCATTTTAATTCAAACATTGCCATTTTTATTTTACTCGAGGGGAGATAAACGAACCCAGAGATATTAAGGTACCCCGATCATACTAGCGCATAAGGACAACATAGTATCGAACCAACTATCAACCCAAAAACGCAAAGGTACTTTGGTCGCAATGGTACACGAAATTATACAGTACCCTTCCGACAAGGACACATAATCCATAAGTATGCATACCCTCTACTTAGGTCCGTAGAGCTAAATAGAGTAAGATATAGGGCCTAATTGGGGCACTTAAGCATACCAGCGAAATCCATAATAATCGTGGGCTAAACCACGTCTTTAGGATAGCGACCCTTAAAGAGTCACCATTCCCAATCTCGAGGTCTTTCACCTTAAGTATTAGTATTTATAAGGGTGACCGCGAAAAGTGCACATTAATCACATATAATCAAGTCTTTATACTAAACCATTTTTATTTGTTTCCAACATTATGAGGTAACCGAAGTCAATATCATTATCAATATCACAAAATGACCAAAATACCCCTGAGGCTAAAGCTACCACTTTACCATCCATTCCCATTACAAAGTTCGTTTTATTTTATTAACTTGCCTTAAAAAGGAAAGCAAGCCATAATTAAATTATTGATCATGTAATTAAATTACCCAATACGCCAAATGACCATTTTATCCTTATACCCCATTTTGTACATAAGACCCTAACATGTGCTTCTAAAACAACCAAACACATATTCTCATGCTTAATCAACAAATAATGCATATCTTGCATGTTTATGAAAATAATCATCATAGCATACCCCAAATTACCAAAATACCCTTAAACCATATAATAGTAATAATCATGCTAAAACAAGCATATCTAATACAACAAACCCCTATACTCATGCTTGATAACGAACATCACCTATCATGCATATTTATTAGAATATTCATCATGGTACACTCCAAATTACCAAAATAACCCTGGATCTTATAATATTCATAATCATGCTGGAACATGTGGTTCTAAAATAGCAAAATCCCTATCATGATACTTGTTATCAAATATTACTCATCATGCATGTTTATTTAAATATTCATCATAGTACTTTCAAAATTATCATAATACCCTTAAACCATAAAGTTATTGATAATCATGTTGGAGCATGGGTTAATGTTAGGTTCTTGCAATAGCAATCAAAACTCACAGAGCGATGCAATTAATGAGTCAATTCTGAGAGAGAAGAAGACTACTCGTGTATTAATATCAGAGGAAAATTACACCTAGTTGTTCGAGGTCTTGGTGCCCTCCCTCTTTCACTCCAAGTCTTCCCTACCCTGCCCTGCCCTGTCCTCACCTTCTCTCAATTTTAAATAGAGGTGACACAACTCCCTAGCCTTTGACTTAGCATAACTACCCAACAGAATTCCCCACAAAATAACAACTCAGCATAACTAATCAAAATAGACTTGATTACTAATAGAAAAAATAAAAGGAACCTGCTGGACCAACTCTAACAAACATCCCTCCTCATCTCTTGCTCCTCCTTGCGTAGGTGTATTTGATTATAGGTCTATCATTACTCCCTCCTCGGTCTTTCACCTTGTCCTCAAGGTTTAAATCAAGAAATTGTTCGTTGATTAACTCAAAGGTTTCCCAAGATGCTTCAAAGTCGGGCAACCCTTTCCATTTTATCAAGACCTCTAATAGTCCTTTGGCCTTGTGCCTCAAGTCAAGTATAGACTCTAGCTCCACCTGCCACTCCATTTATGTTGTAAGGACCAAAGTAAAAGGTTGCACTTTTTGTCCCTCACCCACTGTAGCCTTAAGCATTAACACATGAAACAGCGGATGAATGGATGTTGACTCTGGTAACTTAAGATGATAGGCCACCAGCCCAACCCTTGCTAGAATCTGTTATGGCCCAAAATAACATGGAGCAGGTTTCTCATTTAGCCTTCTCGCCAAGGATTTGTGTCGATAGGGCTTGAGTTTAACAAATACCCAACTACCAACTT
This sequence comes from Tamarix chinensis, assembly GCA_030549775.1. NCBI lineage: Eukaryota > Viridiplantae > Streptophyta > Magnoliopsida > Caryophyllales > Tamaricaceae > Tamarix > Tamarix chinensis. The sequence goes on along the minus strand of CM060176.1, from coordinate 108,236,143 downwards.
CAAAATTCTGCTCTCGTCTCTTCTTATCAGCCTGAATCTTCATTCTCTTCTAAGCTCGCTGCTAGTGCTGCTTTAAATCATCCAAAACCGCGTCTCTATCTCGCAGCTCTGTCTACCACAACAATCGGACTGCTCCCATCTCATATCGTAACAGTGGGGGAGAGTCTTGCCCATACAGGACATTAAAGGGTGTGGTGTGTATTGCCTAATGAAAGAAAGTATTATACCAATATTCTGCCTAGGGAACCCATTTGACCCATTGTTTGGGCTTGGCTGAAAAAAGCAATTAGTCGCTGCTGCTGCATCAAAACAGCCCCACTTTCAATTCCAGAAGCATTGGTTTCCACTATAAAGGGCTCATTAATATTTGGGAGACCCAGCACTGATACTGTCATCAAGGTTCCCTTAAGATTGTCAAAATCCTCCTGAGCCTCTACATTCCACCCAAAATTGTCCTTCTTTAGCTGGGTAGTGAGTGGAGTTGCGATGTGCCCAAAATGGTGCACAAATTTTCGGTAATAACCTTTCAAATCTAAGAATCCTCTCATCTCCCATAGGATTTTAAGCTTCGGCTAGTCCTTTATGCGCTGAACCTTAGTGGAGTTTGCAGCCACCCCTTTTGAGGAGACTATATGTCCCAAATATTCAATCTCCCCTTGCCTGGACACAAACTTCTTAATATTTACTGATAGGGAATGTGCCTGCAGGACCCCAAAAACAATGCCAAGGTGCTGGGCATGAGCATCCATAGAAGGGCTATATACCAGTATATTGTCAAAAAAAAAAATCACAAATCTACAAAGGTATGGGCGAAAAACCTCATTCATCAACCCTTGAAAAGTGATCAGAGCATTTGTCAACCTGAATGGCATAACCAAGAACTCATAATGTCCCCCATGCGTGCAGAAAGCAGCTTTTGTCACGTCTTCCAGTTATACTCAAATCTGGTGATATCCTGATTTGAGGTCCAATTTTGAAAAAATTGTTGCTCCATGCAGTTCATCCAACAACTCATCTACCATCGATGTTGGAAATTTGTCGGTCACTGTTACTTTTTTTTAGGCTTGGTAGTCCATGCAAAAATGCCAGCTATAATCCTTTTTTTACAAATAATACAGGGCTGGAAAAAGGGTTGAGGCTGGGCCTAATCACACTAGCTACCAACATTTCCCCCACCAATCGTTCAATCTCATGCTTTTGTATATGGGGGTACTGGTAAGGATGCACACTTACTAGTGCAGCTCTGGGCAGTAGGGGAATTCTATGATCTATCGTCCTTGGTGGTGGTAACCCTGTTGGTGCCTTCAGGACCTCTAGAAATTGGTTTACCACAGCTTGAATAAGTGCAGGGATCCCTGACACCTGTAGTGCCTGAAATTCTAGCAGTATACCTTATCCTGACTTCCATATAGTGTAAATAAGAGTCTTCAGCGACACCTGAGATTTACACAGTTCTGCATCCCCTTTGAGTGTAACTGGTGTACTGCCCACGTGAAATTTCATCCACAAAGCCTTTCAATTAATTTGTATAACCCCCAGCTTTTCCTACCACTGCATTCCCAATATTACGTCTGTGCTCCTCAACTCCACCTTTGGCAATGACAATCATACCCCTTTGCATATACCCGTTGTCAATGCCAAGCTCCCTATTTCCATGAGCACCCCGTATTTCACTATTTTAGACAATGGTAAGTCCATTTTTCTAAATAGCTCGCGAGCAACAAAATCATGAGTTGCCCCACATTCTGCTGACCCCACTATTGGCTCTTCTTTAATCGTCCCCTTAAGCTTATTGTTCTGGGTGAAGTAAATCCAACAACAAAATTCATGGAGAGTTCGACGTTACCTTCAATTCGCTCGACTGGAATTCCATAATTGTCCACCCTTTCTGCTGGCGCCTCTTCTTCTTCGAGGTGAGCTTGTGAGTCGTCCACCACCAGAAGTTGCACCATCCGGTTTTTACAGACATGGCCCGAAAAAAATTGCTCCTTACACCTGTAGTAGAGGCCCTTCTACTGTGAGCATCGGACATCAGAATCCATTAGTTGTTTGGCCTCTGGTATTCGTCATTCCCTTACGACCTCCTCTAAGGCCGATCAACTGCCCACTGGTGCCTGATTAGCCTTAACAGGCTGGATTGCCATAATTTAAGGTTTGGCATATGGATTATGCTATGGGTGCCAATTTTTTTGGGTTGAGTTTATAATTGTTGGGCCCTCAATCTTGTAATACTAGAATCTATCATCTTGAACACAATTTTGTTCTTCCTATGGAACAGAAATGGTAAAAGGGGAATGTGCAAAACCATTTACTCAACAAGCAACAATCCCACATTCAAAATAGAGATCAAGTGATGTGGAAGATTATCTCCAAATCTTCTACAACACTTCAGGACCTTGTTTGAAGGATTACAAAAATGCAAAATGCATACCAAAAACTCGACTTCTCTTGATTAGTATTCAGTCGTTCGAATTTGTGATAGATTTTGAGTAGATCTAATCCAAGATCTAACTCTTTTAATGAGAATCTTCTATTTCTCACTAGATTACCCTTGTTACTTCTCAATACACACTTGAGAAAGGAGAAGAGAAGAAGAAGAAGAAACATACCCTCGTGTAGCTCTCTCCAAAAGTCTCAATGAACTTTTCATAAAATTTCATATATGATGCTAATGTGTCGACACCTTGAGGACAAGTGTTTATATAGGCATGGAATCATGCAGGCCTTTTCATTAAGAAGCCCATTAGCAGCCTCATTAATCAATTAACCTTCCTAATGCATGGTTCATGGCTTAAAGCTATGATGAAAAATTTACAAGAATTACAAAGTAGACAACAAAAATAACAAAGGTACACAACTTAATAATGCTATACATAGATATAATCATATGTGATTAAACTTCATAGTCTTGTAACCTTGTTTTTCCTTGCACTTTATAATCTTGTAATCTATTGTTATTGCCTTGTACCTCAAAGATCTCCAACCATTATGAACTTCATACATTTCTTGCAAACATGTATAATACGTGCAAGAAGAATAACTTGACAAAACATTAGAAGCATAAGAATTTTCAAGCATATTTGGTTCTATTTCCAAGTGTGCTAATTCCTCTTGATCCCCATCATTAGAAGAAGAAGATTGTGAGTTTTTAATAGATGCCCTTGCATCATCAAACCTCTAAACTGTAATGCATACATTAATAAAAACGTCTTATTTTGGAAAATCATAATTAGACCCCATGCAAAAATGAAAACGATTCCACTTTTAAAAATAATTGTCAATAAATTTGAGGAAGCTATATCTATCATAAATATAAATAGCTCATAAACAAATGAACCATGATTTGAAAAAAAAATACAATTAATTAATGAAATAATTAACTAATGAAAAGAATATAGAAAATAAATCCACAAAGGTTAGTAGGATCAAACAATCAATTTAATTGTAATGGTAACAATCAACATCAATCAATCAATCCAAAGTTTTGGGGCCATGATGACCACTATGTATGGCTATAGCAATGATATACCAATGGTTCCTTGTGCCTAGGTTTCGAAACTGTAGACTAATTGACGTTTACCTCAATCATTGGTGGAGTCCAGAAGGACATCCTTAGTGCATTACAAACTATAGAATGGGTTATAAAAGATTTATCCCACCCTTAGGGGGACGATCACAAAATATTTTGAAAAAATCATTATAAATATAATAATTTATCAAATATGGAATAATCATATCAATAAATGTGATGCTTGATCTCATTTTCATTTCAAAATAAAAAATAAAAAGATAGATATTTTATGACTTAAAATAGGTATATTATGTGGAATCAATTTAAAAAAAATAGAGAGCGAGAAAGCTTTTATACCTTAGTACAAAAAGGTCATGTTATTTACCTAAACATATATCCTAAGTAAAAATGGACCACAAGTTAGATAGTCCTATAAATAACAATTAATTCATGGTTAATACTAATAAAGCATGTTGGCTAATTATAATATATACATGTCTTATACCCAACTATTTGGTTCAAGATGACTACCAATATTGTATTTATTGGCTTAAATTTCATAAATCATCTAAATCCTAAAATAACTAAACTTGCCTTGTGCTAAGGAAATAAATAGATAAGTTAATTATGGTCTACCAAATGATCACCAATTTACTCAACCTATAGCTTAATTAACATAGGCATAAGAGCTAAACTTAATTATTATGGTCATTTAATGAATCCCTAGTCAAAAATACGAGTAATTACCAAAACTAAGACCTAAAAAAAGCAGTTGCATTAGCAACCCACATATTTAGGCTTATAGGTAAGATTGCCTTTCTTTTTGGCCAATTTAAGAGGATATTTCCATAGTACACATTGTAACACCCCCAAATTTTGGAACTTAAAAATTTCGTTTTAAAGAGTTAATATTGGAAGCCAAAATACAAAACATAGGGGTGTCATGCCGCATCCAACATAGAAGAGGCACTCCATGTGCCCAATCTATGTCGGGTGCAAGGCAAAAGTAACATTATACTTTGGAATCAAGTGTGGGAAGCACGTGATTCCATCGCGATACATGATACGAAATAGAGAAAAGAGAATAAGTAGTGAAAACCGAGGACTTAGAGTCCAAATATAGATAGAGATATCCGGATAACCATATCCTTTACCAATTCCTTTAGCGCTCACCCAAGGCGAGTACATCAAGCTAATAATCATCAATCACCTGCAAAACAGGGCAGATCTGCTCGTGGGAATCAGCAGCACCCATGAAAAGGATGATCAATACACTACGTACTGAGTAAGGTAACAATACAGTCGAAACCAAGAAAACATATCATTACACACATTCACAGTGGGAAGTAGTATACATGTGAGATACAAGAATCAACACAAGGTAATTACTGGTCCGGATTCATAATATTTAAATAGGATATAACCTAATCTTTTATTTACGTTGAGTTCAGGGACCCCACTATTCTTAAACTGGCGGAACAGTCTAAAACACATCATAGGACAAAACGCTCTTGGCCACTATTATTAAGCCGGTGGAACGAACTCTATACCTTCCAGGGCAAAACGCTTCTGGCCACTATTCTTAAACCGATGGAACGGTCTGAAGCACCTCCCAAGGCATAATGCGCCCGACCACTATTATTAAATTGGTGGAACGGACTCCTACACCTCGGTTCTGACTCGCGTAATCTTTCACTCTAAGTGATTAGTGCCTTAATCATTGGTTACTTATCTCAGACTCATTTTATCTTTCGCATTGAGATTAGGCTCCACTATTCTTAAACCGGTGGAATGGTCTGATGCACCTCCCAAGGCAAAACGCACTTGACCACTATTATTAAGCCAATAGAACGGACTCATAAAACACCTCGTCCTGGCTTACATGATATTTCACTTTAAATGATTAGTGTCTTATTCATAATTGGTTTATGAGTACAACATAATTAAGGCAAGCAAAGGCATCAATATACAGATAACAAGGCCGTTCTCAAAGATTAACATACTTATTTCCTTGAAAACCTTAAATTTACAATTTAAGCATAACTTCCCCCGTATTGATCATTTATCCACCAAATTTAGTATATGTTCCTCAAATATCATTAATATACCCAAATTTTGAGGTCTAACTCTCATGTGTTACACATGCGATAATAGCCCTATATCAAAAGTTACTATTCATAAGGCTCCTAAAACCCTAATTTCACAGGTAAGTCATAACTTTTCCCAAAAGACTCATATAATTAACAAATGTAATATACAACCCTGAAATACCAATATTAACAACATATCCGAAATTCATGGCCTAAATCTAATGTTTTACACATGCGATAATAGCCATTCCTCAGAAGGTACTATTCATAAGGCTCACAAAACCCTAATTTTACGGGTAAGTCATAACTTCTCCCATAAGGCTCATATAATTACCAAATTAAATATACGTCCTTAAAATACCCATATTAACAACATATCCCAAATTTGTTGCCTAACTCTAACATTTTACACGTGATAATAACATTACCGTTTTAGGGTTACTATTCCCAAATTAGGCTATTTTTTCATCTAAAGAACTTATGACCTTCATAATCACTCCCAAACACTTCACAAGATAGTATGATCATATTTTAATCCATCTAACACGTTAAAATACCAAAATTCCCATATTAACCCATATTGACCAAAATGTCCTTAAAGATAGCCGATAGCCCTTATTTTACGAAAATCTCATATCCTCAATATCATTATTTCCAAATCCTCCTTTTATCAACAAACATCTTAAATATAATTATTTCCCACTTATAATAATTTATTAGGCCCATATTACTCTCCCATAATTTATACTCATCCACAAAAAATACATCTTAGTGTAATATCAGCGTATCAGCATATCTTTCGATATTCTCACTTCCTTTCTATCATATAATTCATATTAATATATCATATCATCAATAACATGTATTTTAATAGTGTAATAAAATAACATGATAACACACATAATCATACAAGCATTTAACACAAAACCCAAAATATCGACAAGTATCCTTACAAATAATGGCTTTGGTCTCTAAGCATGCTTATCCTAATCCGCTTCTTTCCAAACTTCTGGAATATCACCTAATAATAATTAACAACACATAATTAGAATTAATAATATAATAAATGAAGGTTTAAGGTAGTGGAAAGGAAAAAGAATCGGGAAAAGCCAAACCGGGTTCGAAGAAGGTGTCGGTCAAAAATTATGTAACAAAGGGGAGACCGGTTGGGGTTTGTCGAGCATGGGAGGCTAGCAACGGCACAACCTGCCATTGCTAGGGAGGTTGCAGCAGCAAGGGAGGCCGAAAGGAGGGGGGTGGGATCGGTGGAGTTGGCCGAAGGGACGGGGTGAGCAATGGTGGAAAATGGTGCAGCACACAGGTGAGTTTCGGTTGTTATGGCTGAAGGTGGGTGTGTTGGGATTTGGTGGATGTTGCTGCAGGTTGGGGAGGGGTTACAGCAGCTCTTGCTGCAGCTAGGGGGTAGGAACAGCAGCTCTTGCTGCAGCAAAGGTAGAGAATAAAAGAAAGAAAATGGTGCGGTAGTTGTCGCCGTAGGTAGTGGGTGTTTTGGTGGATTTTTCCGAAGGGTAGGGGGAGGTTTTGGAGAGTTTTGCTGCAGCTAGGGGGGGATGCAACAAAGGCTTCCAGTTCGTGGGGTTGAGGTGTGGAAAATGTTTGCCGGTGGAGGTGTATATGGTTCGATTGGGCTCGCCGATGGGGGTGATTTTCGGGCTGTTTGGGGGGTTAATTTTTCGACACAAAATGAAGGGGTGCAGGGGTTAAGAAGAGGATGGCGTGTAGGGAAAGGAGGAGCAAAACAAGGAGAGTAAAGCAAGGGGGAATCGTGCATGGTAGGGGAGGGGTATGGTATGAGGGTGGCGTGAGGGTTATGGTATGCCAGGTAGAGGGTGAGGTAAGAAAATAGAATTGGGTATGGGTAATTTATTTAGGTACAAAACCGGGTAAAGTATCCGAGTAAAAATTATCCGGTTACCGAAATAGGTTTATTTGACGAAACGGATACCGGTTACGATCTAAACCTAGGTTTAAATTTTAGTATGCACCCTCTAGCATATTTTAACCTAATAAAATTTTATAACTAATAAGTCATAATAATATTACACATATTAATAATATTTTTAGTACAAATACCCTACAATAATTATTATAACTAATACACATAATTGTCAATTATAATTATTAGAGTTTTCTAAAAACGGGGTATTACACACGCTCCCTCATGCATTAGTATTAGTTTATAATTTCTAAATACCCTTAATCATAAGGTTTTAGACAATGTAAGAGGATTGTTAATAGAGCATATATATATATATATATATATATATATATATATATATATACATACATACATGTAAATATATATCTGGGCAGTGGCTCAACTTCTTTATTTTGCTTCATAAAATATTATTTGCAGCTAATAATAAATCATGAGTACCATAAGATCCAAATAAAGTCCTAATAAAAGATTATTATATTAGAACTCATGCTCGTAATATTTTGCAACACTTTAATAAAATAATGTCATACGGGCCTAATTATGTTATAAAGCCTAACTTTACTTCACAAAAATGATATTTCATGAAAACTTTGATGCTCACTAGATAAACAATATTTTATAAGAAAAATAATATATGTTATGAAACCGGGCTAATGATCAAAATAAAAACGGGAATTTAGGAAATAATGTTTAACAAAATATTGAAATATGGGGTATTACAACCTGAGCTCACACTCTGGTTCCAATCACAAAAGATCGGGCATTGCTTCGGCGAATTTCATTCCCTTTATCTTGAGTGCATGAGATCAAGGAACGTTATGTTAACCTTAGGAGTGGGTCGGCATTCGAGCTTGCATTGAGGATCGATCTAATTTCGCTTTAGGGCAGTGATTCTAGTCATGACACAACAAAGTTTGATAAGTTTTCTTTCTTTGATTTTTATTTGGTTACGTATACTGCTCACTGGATCTTTCTATCTGAAGCAGAATATGTGATTATAAACGTAGTTGTGTTTGATTAGAGTACTGTGTTTGGGCTGTGTTTGTTCGATTTTGCCGTGGTGGTCAATTGGTGTTGCTAATTTAATCTGTAGTCAAAATCATTGTCTTCAAAATTGCTTTTATTGGATACGGTATTTGCTACTGTTTGATATTCTTGAGTTTGAAATTATGGGTGTCGTGGTACGATTCTGGTATTGGACTTTGAATTCAATACTTGCTGAGCCTCAATTTTTCTGAGGTGGTTGTTTATCATTTTGGTACTGTCGATTCATTGGTTGCTGGAATTGTGCTTGGTTCTGTTGTTGATTTTCTTGGTTTGGTGTTGCGAAATATTATTGTCGATTGGCTCTGTTGCTCAGTTCTATTCCAGTTGCATATACTATGTTACTTGCTCGGATCTAATTGGGTTCATAATTACTGGGTTTGATTTCACTGCTGGGATCCATTTTTTTTTTTTAACTCCAAAAGCTATTCTTCTGTTGGATCTTGTGGTGTTGCTAGAATTTTCAAATTCAGTTAATGAATTCTTTTAGTTTCAAGTTACTGCAATTGCTGCATTTCTTTTATTTTGTTGTTGCTTTTAACTATGGTTGCTTCTGTTCTTAGATTAGTTTTAGACATGTCTAAGCTTGAGCCACTCGAAGGAATTAACTACCGTAGGTGGTCTCAAAAACTTATAATATTGTTCGAGGCCTTAGAGGTTGATTATATTTTGCTTAAGGACCCACCAGTTGAAATGAAAGTGGATTGAACTCCTGCAACCCCTACAGTCACACCAGTTCCTGCTGCCTCTAAGGAGGCTGAAATTAGATGCTAAGGCGAAATATGGCTGGGACAACAAAATAGTCAAGAGGTCATTGTTGTCCTACATGAGTAACAAGGTGTTTGATCGGTTCTTTGGTTTTTCGTCTTCAAAGGAGATTTGGGATATCTTGAAGAGTTGTTATGAATTTGATGAGGCTGGGAGGAAGAAGTATGTTGTGGGTAACTTATTGTGCTTTCAAATGGTGGATGACAAGCCAGTCATGGAGCAGGTCTATGAATTTGAGAATTTGGTTGCTGAAGTTTTGAGTGAAGGCAAGAAGAATTGTGAGGCCTTTCAAGTTAATGTTTTGTTGGAGAAATTTACTCTTTTGAAATGACTATCAGAACCATCTGAAGCATAAAAAGAAGGATCAGACACTACCAAAGATCGGTCATATGAGGATAGAAGGGGCAAACTATCCGAGGATAACCGTATCTATCTCCTATGCTTCCAGGTTGATCAATGCAAATGTGATAGAGTCTATTGCAGAAAAGGACAAGTTGAAGGGAATGGGGAAGAAGCCCCGGAAGAAAGGACAATAGAAGAATCAGTCTAACTTTAAGAAAGGAGACAAGATTTAGAAGAAGAAAGTGACTTATTATGTCTGTGGGAAGATAGGTATAACACCCCAATTTTTAGAACAATTTTTTCTCTATTTGTTTGAATGTAGAAGTTAGCTCAAATGCACGGGTATTACTGCCATGTTTCGTATAAGTTTGACTCTCTTTCTTCTCTTATACGAAACACAACACAAAGCTAAAAGATTCAAACACAAGACAACATAAAGATATAACTTAAAAGAGGGAAAGATATGTATATATATACGCACACTGAAAGGAGAATATACATAAATCAATCAGAGATTCAAAAAGGAGTAACACTCCGGAGGAAAGAGATATTAAAACAAAGGAGAACAATATCCGTATTCGCATAGCAAAATAACATTAACAAGGTGTACCAGATACTTCTATTCTAACCCCAACTCATGTAAACTCTGCGAAATCAACGTTGTAATCAATGTTAGCATCCACTGAAACATTTGAAGGAAAAAAAAAAACAATAAAAATATAATCAATACGACAAGCATACTAGGTAAACTGAATATACTAAAAGTGGATAACATGCTAAGCCATACAAAATATGCTGAAGTGAGAGAATACAAGAAAATATGCTAATATATAAAATATAGAATACTTAATGAAATCTACTATTCATTAATACTCATCACTATTTATTACTATTCACCAACACCTTAAAATCACATAAACACTTAGAACATAATCTGAATACTGAAATGATTGAATACACACACATGCGAGGTACACTTATTATTCTAATATATATTAGGTTATCATACAATCCACCAAGTCCCATTTTATATGAGAGGAAACAATACTAAAGTCAAACACTAATGACTAAAACACCAATCCAAATCACTACAGTTAAAGAACATCCCAAAACCACTAATAAATGCTCTATCCTTAAGTATTGATACCCCTCCATAAAACTCGTAGGTTGCCTATAGAGTAGAAAGAAGCCTTGATACTTAGTAATGATGTAGCACAACCACATATATGAATGGGAAGTGCATCTATTGCAAACTCCACCTCGAATGCCATCTCAACTAAATCCCAAATTCAGTCTTATGCTTGAATATTTAGAAAATTTAAGATATATTAATGGTTATCTCCCCAAAATAAGCCTATACACTAATTTCATAAAAAGTTACTATTTACCAAATAGTATTTATGTATCGGATAATCCGTAAAAATATGTCAAGAAGCTTAAATTTAAAAATCGAGAAATTTTATTACTACCGAGATTTAATTTTCACGTCAAATCATTGTTCCTATTAATTTACTATTCTGAGAGTCAGATGAACGGTAAAGGTTAACCATTGACTTTAAAATACCTAATTAAGTCTTCTAGGTGCAAAATAACTAAAATGCCCTTCATATAATAATTATGAATAAAATAGTAAACTAACTCCTAAAATTATGAAATTAAATATTAATCACATTTAATCAATAATTAGCATGCTAGAACAAAAAAAAATTAAATAACAAAACAGATTTACTAGTAAAAAGATAAAAATACCTCTAACCCTTAAATATACCAAAAATGGCATAACATTTATCATATAAGAATCTAACTCCTCAAACATTGCACACTATTCATTAAACACAATGTGAACATTTTAAAACAACAAGAACAACCAAACTCACTGCTTAGATGTGAAATGACCAAAATATCCTTTATTCATGCGTAAAACTTTATTTAATCACAAATTTAATTATGCTAAACCAAATCAAGACTTTAAATGTATGAAATTGCATCTAAACAACCTAAGTAACCCATTGGAATCATCAAAAATTAATAACAACCAAAAAATAGAATTTTGTCTCAATGCCGAATTGGCCAAAATATGGCAAAAATGCCATTAATAACAACAACAATATATTTAAGCATTCTAACATGTCAAAACCTTTTTACTCTTAGTATAATTTAGTTTACCAAGTTCTAAGCTACAAAATTTAGAAAAAATTATCCCAAGATCAACACTTGCCAACCACTTGAAAACTTTGTACCAAAAATCAACGAAAACCATCAAAACACTTTTAAAATACAAAAGAAAACAAATAAAAGCAAGTATCAAGGCTAGAATGGATTACCCTTCCTTGGAATGATTTCTGAAATTAAGGAAGAGCTTAGGAAGATTTTCCTTCAATATTGTTAATTTTTAACACTTAATTGTTTAGAAAAAACAATAAAGAGCTAAAAATTAATAGTAAAGAAGTAAAAATCAAAGCAAATGCCAAAAAACAGAGGAATGGCTTGGAATGACTTGAGGTTGAAGGAGTCCGTTCTTGGGAGCTAAAGGCACGAAGTTATGAAGAAGAAAAGAGGTTGGAAGAATTTTTGGTAAAAATTTAGGTATTTAACAACTTAAAGGAATTTTATGTTTATTATAATGGAAAATAATAATAAAAAAAAAATAAGTAAGAAATCATTCTTAGCCTGGAATGAAATCCTCATGGTTAGAAAAATAAATTTGAACCTTTATTTTAGATATTTTAGTAAGATAGGAATTAGTTTTAGATATTTAGGATAGGTTTTGTTTAAAGAAAGTTGAGTTTTGGGGGGCTAATTATGCCTAAAATTGGCAGAATTTTTCAAAAAAATTTAAAAAGATTTAGAGCCCATTTTTAATTTATATTTGGCTAAAATATGCCAAACTATAAGTATCCTTGAAGTTTGGTTAATTATTTCCGGCTAAAATGCTTGTTTCATGATTTAAAATGTGAGTAAAGGATATGAAAGAGTATTGAATAGTGTTTATTCTCAGAAATCTCCATTTAAAATTTTAAAAAAGGCTTAAGAGACTTAGAAAAAGCCAAGGAATTCAAACATAATCAAATTAGAAAGGTTTAGAAGAAGTTTGATGACCAAAAGTGGCACAAAAGTCTAATAGGACTCAAAACCGTAAGAAATATTAGACGATTGAAACGAAGCGTTTTAAAAATGTAATGAAAGTTAAAGGAATGTAAAAATATTTGATTATAAAAAATCATAATTATAATAATAAACACATTTTAGAAAATTGGGATATTACCATAGTTCACAAGGCATTTTAGTTCTATAAAAGACAATGACACCTCTGTGCGAACTAGATATAGACTCATAAGGCTGCAACACGTCCATCTCCACAATCTAATATTGTTGAAACCAAGGAGGTTATAGTTGTTGTGGTAATAGAAGAGAATCTAGTTGACAACAAGACGGATGAGGTTTTAGACACCAGCACTTTCAGGCACTTGTATACCAGCATAGGTCGCTTTCATCTGTTGGAGGATGTTGCTGATGGAATACATATTCATGGAAAACTCGATTATTGCAAGAGTTTTGGGTAAAAGAATGATCCTTCAAAAACTTAAATCTAGAAAATCTATACTACTAAGTAATGTTTTGTATTCCCTCTCCCTGTGTTGGAACTTAGTTTCGGGTAGCTTGCTGAATAGGGTTGGACTTAAACTAGCTTTTGAGGCCGATAAGGTCGTGTTGATAAGAAATGAGGACTTTGTAAGTAAGGGTTATTTAGCTTATTGACTATTTGTGTTGAATGTTGTTTATATTTCTATTAATGAAATTGGTTCTCCTTCTGCTTATATTATTGAGTCTGTTATCTTTATGACATAGTAGATTAGGACATGTGAATGTAGCTTCCATTAATAAACTTAAATGTATGAACTTGATTAATATGTTAGACACTAATGATTATTGGAAGCATATTGTTTGTGTGGAAGCCAAATATGCTAAAAAGTTCCTGTCAGTTAGAGATCTTCAAAATTGCTAGGATTAATTGATATCGACTTAGCTGATTTTAAGAGCTCTATGAGTAGAGGAGGAAAATGGTATTATGTGACCTAAGTTTATTTCCTTAAGTTTAAAGACGAGACTGAAGGCATGCTCTTAACATATAAGGTGAAAGTAGAAAATCAATTGGACCATAAGATTAAGATACTTAGGTCCGATGAGGGTAGTGAATATGAACCTAATTTCCTAAAAGATATATTCATGGTATTTTACATGCGGCTTATACCCCTCGACAAAATGACGTGGTTAAAAGGAAAAATAAAATTTTAAAAGAAATGATGAATGTTATGCTATTGAGTTTTGATATGCTTATCCAAATATGGGGGGAAGTTTCGCATGTCATGTTTTTTGTTGTTTTGAACAGAGCTAGACAAAACACCCTATGAGTTGTGGAAAGGCTCAAAAAATTCTAAAAGTGTGGGGGGTGTTTGGCTAAAGTTGGCTTACCTAATTTTAGGAGGACTAATATGGGAACAAAAACTTTTGATTGTGCATTTATTAGTTATGCTCAAAATAGTGCTGCTTATAGATTCTTATATTTGAGTGATAACTTTATTTGTGAATCTAGAAGTACAGAATTATTTGAAAATGTGTTCCTATGAAAAAGAATGTAAGTTATACTACTAGTTCCTGATGCATCTTCTATGCCTTTTTTATCCTATGTTGTGATTGATAATGTAAATGAACCTAAGAGGAGTAAAAGATGAAGAATTGAAACTAGCTTTAAGCTTGATTTTCCTAGTTGAGAACAATGACTTTGATAAAATTAACTTGGACTTTGTGTTTTCTTATTTGATTAAGGATGATTTAAATCCTAAAGGGAAGTTGTAACTTCTATTGATGCTAGTTTCTAGAAAGAAGTAATTTTTTTTTTCCGATAAGTAAGAAATTTATTACTTTCGAAAATGAGGAGTTACAACCAAAGACATCATCAAACCATACAATCTAACGACCGAGCCCACTTTTGGAATTTAGCCTTAAAATGTAGGTGCACTAACCATCTAGCTACAACCATGACGATAGCCCGAACAAGACTAGCAACATCCCTACTACGATTCTCAAAAATTCTCAAGTTCCTTTCATACCGAACATTGGCAATATAGGATACAAAAAGAGCTCCTAGGACTTGCTTTTTTTGACTATTTTGCCTAGACCTTATCAACAAAGCCTGAATCTCCTACTGCCAACCTTGGATGCTATCCCTACTTCCAGCGATTCTTCTAATTTTCCTCCATATTTCAACCGTGATCGGGCAGTGGATGGACAAGTGATCCCGAGTTTCAGGAAATTGCTTAAAGAACACACACTGATCAGACACACCAATGCCAATCTCCAAAAGCCTAGCTTTAGTCATCAACCTGTCTCTTAGAGCCAGCCATAAAAGAAAACTGTATCTTGGCAAGTTGAGCGAGTGTCACAAAAGCTTGGACGACCTTTGTTAAGCTTGTCTAAGTCTCATAGCTTTATAAGTAGATTTGATACTGTAATCAAGGTAACCATTCAGCCATCTATACTGCAGAAAACTTTGTAAATGAAATCTTACAAGAAGGATTCTCTGAAAGAGCCATGAAGTGTATGCAGTGGGATTGTACCCTCACACACTTGTGTGCTTGAGGTAGACCGTATGAATCCCTTTCACCTATAATGAATCCTTCTTGGTAGCAATATTCCATAGGAGTTTATCCAAGGCACATTGATTCCAAACACCCAGGTTAAGCAATCTAAGACCACCCTCCGCCTTTGGGAGGAAAATTTGCTCCCAGGAAACCAGAGTTCTTCGTCTAATATGCACCTTTCTAGACTACAGAAAATTCCTATAGAGACCCACAAAATGATGGAGAACCTTTCTTGGCAAAAGAATCATCTGGCTAATATACAACTGAAAAGTAATTGATAATGAATCAGAATCGATAATGACAAATCACACATGAAATTTAGATTAATTGCCTAGAGGATGTAAACCAATAAGATGTCAATAGATTTTAGAAAGAAATTAAGAATTGATAGAACTATAGATAATTTTAAGATTAGATTGATATCTATAGGCTACAAGCAAAAGAAAAATGTTGACTTTTTCGATATTTATTCTCTTGTAACTAAGATTATCACTATTTGTTCTTTGGTTGCTTTAACTGCTATTCATAGATTTATAGTTTATCAAATGGATGTTAAAACTACATTTTTAAATGGTAGCCTTAAAGAAGAAATTTATGTGGAGCATTCTGAGGGTTGTGTGGTTGAGAATTAGGTGTATAAAGTGTAGATCATACAATTGAATATTGTTTCTGATATGCAATATTGGTTGATATTTATCAGATTTTAGGTTAGTCGATACACAAAATTGATAATATACTACGGTTTTAGAATTTCACGTATTTATTGGCTATATATTGGTTATTAACTGATATTTCTGATATTTTATTGATATTTATTGAAATTTGTTGTGGAAAAATAAAAATGAAAAATAATGGCGTATCAACTGCAATATATAAAATATCATTCGTGGTACCTAATACTGCAACATCTTTTGCCTGGTGTAGATTGAGAAAATCTTTATATGACCTTAAACAAGGTTCTAAACAATGGTATGAAAAGTTTGACAAGACTTATGGCTATGTTGTGAACACGCCTTATTCTAGTGTTTACTCTAAAATGTTTAAGACAAGAATGTGTGATTACTCTAAAATGTTGATGATATGTTGATTCTAAGCCATAATGTAACTATGGTTAATTAGACCAAATCGTTTTTGTTTTTTCATTTTGATATGAAAGATTTTGGAGAAGTTGATGTGATTCTTGTTGTTGAAATGAGGAAAATCAAGAATGACTTTTCCTTATGATTGTCACAGTACATTGAAAATATCTTTCAAAAGTTTGATTGCCTTGATAAAATGCTTGTGGAAACTTCTTATGACCCTAGCATACATTTGAAAACGGACCAAGGTTCTAGTGTTTCACAAGGTGAATATACTTAAATCATAGAAAGTGTGATGCTCCTTATAAACTATACCAGACCTATCATAACTTATGTTATGAGTAGAGTAAGTACACTCACAACCTTGTTAGCGATCATTCAACTTTACTTCATTTATTATTTAGGTACCTTAAGGGTACTAGGGATTGGTGTTTGTTTTTTTTATATGTTTTTTAAGGTTTTAGAGGGATTTACAAATGCAAATTGGGTTACCAATAATGATTAAGTTAGCTTCACTGGTAGTTATGTGTCTACCATACAATTAAATAGTGATTCCACTATAGCGTAGTGGCAGCTATTTAGCGGCTTTTGGGTCAATCATGATGCAAAATTATCGATACGTTACGGTTTTAAATTTTTCACATTTATCAGCTAATAAATCACTGGTATGATAAATCGGAAACTATCAATAATAAATCGGCAAGTTATTGAGAATTCTTAAATATATTGAAAAAAAACATGCATGACAATTTTTTCTTATTCATTTACTATTTATATCTTGAATAAAGTTAGTATTGAACAATAGTAAAGTATTTTTATTTGTTTCCTTTACATATCCCACTAAATAACATGCTTTTTTTTTATTTTAAGTTAAATTTAGGGGGGTTAGGATAATTTAACATATAATGACTCACTTAAATACGTCTAATATAATATAAAATACTAGTTTATTGAATATTTATATTCTAATGATCAATAAATAATAATTAAAGTATATAGTGAAATAAAAATTCGTGCCGCGACGACAACGACACATAATTTATCGTTCATGACGCTCCAACACCACGACCGCAATTTTATTACCTGGTGTCTACCTTAGGAGGAGTTGTGATGGGGAAGTATTGTAAGCAAACATGTATAATACGCTCTATAATGGAGTTAGAGTTTATTACTCTTGAGCTTGTTAATTAAAAGGTAGAGTGGTTGAGAAACCTGTTGGTTGATGTGCCCTTGTGGAGGAAGTTTTATGCGCCGATTTCCCTACACTTTGATTCATAGGTAGTCATCAATTTTGTTAAGAATAGTGTTTATAATGGTAAAAGGAGACACATCTGTGTTAGATGCGGTTCAATATGATAATTATTGAGGAACGGTGTGATCTCCTTGGGATTTGTTAGATCATAGAGGAACTTGGCTTTCTCATACGAAGGGTTTAACTAGGAGAGTTATCCTTGATTTGTTGATGGGAATGGAGCTTAAGTTTTCGAGTTTAGGAAAGGATGGTGGATACCACATGTGGTCAAATAAAGTTATCTAATTGCTTTGTTGCACTACATTATCATCCCTATGACTCGTGGTAGTGCTTTGACTATAGGTTGAGCTTAGTCTTAATGAGTTCATAGCCCTATTCTTAGATGGATCTTGTGGGACGGACTTGATGAACTTACTGCTTAATGTATATAAGGTTGACCATTTTTATACTCTTAATGAATCTATACCCTTGTATGGTAATTTGAGTGTTCAAATGGGTTGTTATAGTTTAATTCAACCCATATTATTTTAACCCGGGTAACATATGCAATCTATAGTCTAACTAATGGTTGGAATAAATGATTAATAATTTTTAAGCCAACCCATCATAACCTATAGGTTAGACAGATTGATCATGGATTATTATGGGTTAATAAGTAACTAAACTTGTCATGATTTCTACCTAGAGATGACAATTAGGTCAGACAGTTTGGGTCGGGTTATTTACATATCATTTTTTTTGTGGGTTGGTTATGGATCGGGCCGAGTTGTATCATTTTTTATTTGGGCCATTTCAAACTATTTTATTAGTCGGGTCAGTTTTGGATCGTTGTAGATCTGAGGCATATTGGGTTAATTTATTAGGTTGAGTCAAATTCGGGTCGTTTTGGGTTAACTTAACGGGTTGGGTTGAGTTTGGGTCTTGCTAGTTTGCATTCAGTTGATTTTGAGATTGGAAAAAGATAGGTTAGATCGTGGGTGGGCATATGCGATGTTGGGTCTTAGTGGATGTAGACCCAGGTGGAGTTGAGTCAAGGTGGGCCAGAGTTAGGTTAGATCTTACTAGGTTGGGGCCGAGTAAAGTCTCTTTAGGGTAGGATATGGTCGGGTGAGGTCGGACAAAGTAGGTTGGATCCGGAGAAGCCTGAACAAAAACGGTCTGTTCAAGGTCGGGTTAAAATAAGGTTGTGGCACCGATGATTTTGGAGGTAATATTCACTAACCCACAGATCCCATGGCAATTCGTGGGCTAACCTATCTTAGTTTGTAATCCACCATGGGTTAACCCATGTGAACTTCTGTAAAATACTAATCCAACCTATCTAATCCATAAATCTATTTTCATGGGTTGGGTTATATAAGTCATGGCCAACCCAACCCATTGAACACTCCTATATGATAATGGTAGTGAGATACACTTAATGGATTCACCTAAGCGAGTGTAAAGGTAGGTCGTCTTCTATGAGAGATTAAGATTGTCCTTTTAGAGTACTCACGAGTACCCAAGATATTCGTAAGTAATTAATAGTGTTTATTTATTATTGTGAAATTCGCAGAATTTGAGGTAAAATATGTGTTGTGGGGGTTTTCGTCAAAGTCAAGGTAGTTTAATATTTGTTCACTTTGTAAATACGATCGTTGCCCCACTTCCCTACATTAATACTCAAGAGTTACGTCTTATTTGTCCAGATTTTTTTTGTGCCTTTTCTTATATTTTGCCCTTGGTGGGGGATTATTGGAGATAATGGCAAACAACAGAACTTTGTTTTGCTGCTATTATTACTCTTTTCAGTGTCCCACATTGGTGGGAGACTTGTTTTTAAAGTGATTTATAATTCCTCTTCTCATATGGTATATTTGAGTTGATTGCTTGGGCTATTTTGTTAGTGTTGGAGTTGGCCCATATATGTCATATGCGCGTGCGCAGCCACCGGCTCATCCAAGCCGGGTGTGGATGTTTGATTTGGATAGGTCTGCTTATTCTTTTTGCAAAATGTTTTTACTGGGTTTATCTGTTTTGGTCTTCCTTTATTTTGTTTTTCCTGTGAAGTTTGAACAGTTCTTTCAAATGTTCACCTTCATACTAGGAGTGGAAGGAGAATGACTAGAGTTAGTTACATGATTTTCTTCCTCCACTTTCTCTGTTTATACCGGTCATCATTATTCTTTTGCATACACGAAAAAATCCCCGCGAGCTTACAGTCTTTGTTTCAAATCACAAAAGATTGGACATTGTTTCTGTGAATTTCATCCCCTTTATCTTAAGTGCACAAAAATGAGGGATATTGTGTTAACCTTGGAGACGAGTTGGCATTTGTGTTTGTATTGAGGACCAGTCGAATTTCGCTTTAAGGTAGTGATTCCGGACATGGTACAACAAAGTTTGATAAGTCTTCTTTCTCTGTTTTTTGTTTTGTTACATATATTGCTCACTGGCTCTTTCAATGGGTGCTGGCCTGCATTCTTTCGCAACATATGTTTACTATGTACGGACACTTGGATCATACCTCACTGTGTATGATATAAAAACAAGTTGTATATCATGTCTTTTCTGGTAGAAGATTTGCCTAGAAGTCCGAATATAGATGTTATGATACTTGAAAAGTCGTCATTGACTTGCATGTGGCTTGACAAAGTTCAGCGGATAGAAGTACAAATCATAAAAAATGAAGAATTAGGGACATCTACGTGCAATAATAAACTCAGAGATGCTTTAAAACTAGTGCTCTTCTCAACCACCTTACTCTTTGGAACTTGTCCCAGATGTGTTGTTGCCTAGCATCTGTACACTACTCTATTGTCTCCTCTCATTTGTCTTTAACTGATAATCTTATGCCTAATTGTACTTTTGCATCTTAATTCGTTTAGAGCAATGACATTGACATGTAATAAATTTCAGTCTTTGCATACTGCTGTACAAGGTCCTGATAATGCGCCTTTGGAAGTTCAGATAAGGACACAAGTAAAGTTATATACACTATCTGTTTCTTACCTTTTCCTCTCCGAGGGATCTATTTTGTCCTATATATCTGCTTTATTTTATTTTTGGGTTGTTTCAGAGGATGCACAAGGATGCGGAGCATGGAAATGCTGCACATTGGATTTATAAAGAAGCTGAAGGCAGGCCACTTTCTGCTGGGAGCATGGGCGATGCTGAGCCCTTTAATTTCCCGAGGAGCTTGGAGGACAGAAATCCCATGGCAGATGATATGTTCAGGAAGTATACTTCTTTGAGAGCTGGACATCCAGTCCTTAGGGTGGAGGGGAGTCACTTGCTTGCTGCCGTTATCACTAGGTGTGCAATTTGTTTTGTCCTTCGTAATCCTTCAAATGGAGGTTTGCAAGTCTGCTGAAGAAACTTTATTCCAGTGTAGATAAGGATGGGAAGGAACTGCTTGTTGCTGTCAGCTTTGGTCTGTCAGCTTATGAAGAAGTTGCTGAGAGAAGAAGTTCATCACAGATACAAAGATGGGAAGCGTATGCACAATTGTACAAAAAGGTGAAGGTTATTCGTTGTCCACCATCGGATTATGAGATAAAACCACGAATTGGGTCAAACCTTATGGCCTATGCTTTTGCATTTACTGGTTCCTTGACGTGCTATCAGCAACACTATGAATGAAACCAGTAGATCAAATGTTTGAGTCCTCGCATTAACTGGGCCAAACCTAACATCTCTAGAAACCAATAGGTTAACTGTTTGAATAATAGCATAAACCAAGCCAAACCTAATATGACTGGTTCTGACATTATTTAGCGGTTACATACATATGTAGTATTACAAGTATTTGGAAAAGCAAAGGATGCTACTGGTTGTATTGATGGATGTCAACCGTGTAAACATCTTGTCAACAAACTGTCAAGGGAGAAGCTTAAGCCTAGCTTCCTAATTATGCATCAAATGATGTATTCACATTGGTCGTTTGGCATCAAATTTTTTGTATGCGTGATGTGAAAAATAAAAAAGCAGCACATTTATCAACCACTGTTTGCATAATACTTGAGCCTCCTTACATTCTTTGATGCTATTATCTCTCTACATTTGCGGGCCTCATTGAATATTTCGTATCTGCTACTGTTGCTCTTGGTCATAATACTTCGTTTCAGGTCTGTGATGAATGGTGGTTTGAGCCAGGGCACGGGGATTGGTGTACATGCCTGGAGAAGTATACATTATGTCGAGATGGTATTTACCACAAGGTAAGTCATATGTCCATGCAAGTTGCCACTTAAAATGAAGCTATTACATAGTGTTTTCATACTGCAGTTTACTGCCTTCTCATTGAACACAACATGAAAGTTCAGATGGTTTGGCATGTATTTGTGCTGAAAGTAGGAGTTAGTCACTAGATCTACTTGCGGAATGGGGACCATACCCCCTGTCACTATCCATGTAGTATTTCTTGCTATTCTAGCACTAAAGAAGGATGCATTCACCAAAATGACGGTCTTTCTCCTTTGAGGTTAATGTAAATGGTTGTTCATGAATCTTCGATCATAAATAGAACCAGAGGACTGGTTGCTGAGTTTTCTTTCTTCTGCCAGGTTTTGGGTCTAACTGGAGTACTGAAATATAGTCATGTGCACTAAGGTGAAAGGAGATGTTGGAAAGCCAGACAAGAGATGTTGCACTTACTATTATTGTGCATGAAGCTTTTGATAGTAACTAGCACTTTTATAACTGTCACGCTAACATCATATGCGGTCTGTATTTTCTTGATACAGCAAGATCAGTTTGATCGGCTGCTGCCTACGTTTATCCAGATTATTCATCTGACAGCAAAGGAAGAAAATGAATATTGGGGTATTGTGTCTGCTGTTTTTGAAGACAGGGATGTTAAATCAATTGAATCAAGTTCAGAAATCATCCACAAGTCTTTCTCAGATAGTATTTCTGCAGCTTCTACAGAATCTAGTATAAATAACAAGGTCTATTTTCTACCATTTTAGAATATTTTTCCATTTCTCACTCACTCGTTGGAGTCTGTCGAATATTTGATTTACACCTGGATGGTGTGCTAGTAAATCATAAAAAGCCACCCATTGAAGAGGCTTAGTCTAAGTTTGAAGCTACTTATCAAAATTAGTTATCCATAATAATTACTTATTTTAAAAACTTTTTAGTCTAAAAAGCTTCTAAATTAAGTAATTATCATAGATAACTACTTTTGATAATTAACTCCAAACAAACTTCTAATAAAGCACAACTGGCTGACATCAAATGAGTAATGTTCTCTTGTTCACTTTTAAGGCCTCATTTGCGTAAGATATGATGCAGGTTCAACTTTTGAGAACTATGCTTCAGTGGGAGGAACAGTTGTGCTCCAAAGTGGGCATAAAACAGAACAACCGATCTGGAAAATCTTTGGCCCTAGCTGGTACCATTGACCTGGGAGAAGTTGCTGTCGTGAGTTGGCCTCATGGCGATATAATAAGGTTAAGGACTGGTAGCACTGCTGCAGATGCTGCAAGAAGAGTAGGGTTGGAGGGCAAGCTGGTATGGGTAAATGGTCAGCCTGTGCTGCCTAATACGGAGCTCAAAGACGGTGATGTGGTGGAAGTAAGGCTGTAAATGATATTTTTTTATTTATTCATTTTTTCTGTGCATATGTTTTATGGACGCTGCTAGAAAAGCTGTTGTCTCCATTGTAATCTGAATATTATCTGAGGCCACCTTTTTTAGTCCATCAAATGTATAGTCAAAAAGGTATGATGTGTACATACGATTGATTTCAAAGTGATCAAGGAAGAATTGTTGACTGAGTTTAAACGTTCTAAATCTAATGTAACGAGTAATGCCTTCACTTGGATGCCAAAGCAATATCTGAGGTGCCACAACCGTTGTTTGCAAACACTCGTATGTAACATGCAGGTAGACTGCCTCAAACAAACATTTGCTTATTGCTTGATTTTTGTGCATTGCCCAATCAAAATAGTAAAAAAAAAAAATACTTACTAGTGGAAAAGGGGGGGGGACTAATATATTGGGAGAAGGAAAAAATTATTGAAACCACTCAAACGTTTATTTGTAAGGACACAACACCCTTCCTAAACTATGCATAACTTTTAATATTCATGAGCGCATTAAATGAAACTGTTTTTTTTTTTAAATAATTAGGGGTTTTCTCACCTTTCATTATATATAATGATGACAATTATAATAATAATTATTACTATCAATATTGATAATAATAGTATTAATAAGTGATATTGATAGTAAAAGGTTGGTGAAGTAGAAATTGTGTTTGCTCAAAGTATGATTAAGTTATTGATAAAAGGTCTTAGAATACCAAAATTAACTTTGCTACTTACGGTTATGTACTTACAAAGAAATTTATTGCTAATTTCTTGCTCATACTGCCTCAAATATCTCTACTCTATTCTCATCATTCACACAACTAGAACATAGCTTTGCAACCATAAGTACACAACTAATTCCTTGAGAATTAGTAGATAGGGTTTAATCTCCTCTGCATTGAAAGTTTTTAGATAGAGTTCAATATCTGATGCAAGGAAAAAAAACTTACTATTTTATAATGACAAATCTCCTGCATATTTTTTATGACTTTAAACTATGTGATTTGTAATCACTAGTATTCTAAAGAACTCAATTTTTGCAAAATTAATTAATATAAACAATTTTAGATTAATTTAATAATTACATATTTTTTATAATAAATAAATTTGAGAATAATAAAATGAGTATACTTTTGTTTGTTAGCTTATGATTGCATGATATGCAAGTTTAATTTATATTTAATCATACCATTAAAAAATATCTAATATGGAAAGAATTATAAAAGACATAAGCAATTCAAAAGTAATTAATAGAATGCAATAAATCAAAATTTTACTCATGCAACTATTACAGAAATGAAAAACGAAGAACTATATAAAACATTTCTAAACATACATCTAGATGGAACAACTTCACCTTTAATTAAGTTTTCATTGTAAAATTTTAAATCCAAATTATCATTAGTTTCCTCATAATAGTAAAGTAGCAAGCAAGAAAAATAATGGGAAAGATAATCAAACAATGACAAATTTAAGAATAACAAATAGGGGTGGTAAATTTAAATCAATAATTAAGCAATAGACATATATTGTGTCTATTGCTTAATTATTGATTTAATGGAATCCAATGTTTGTTTTAGCATCAATAAAGTATAGAAAGTGGATCGATTTATAATTTGGGACAAGAAGCACAAGTTTCAGCTTAAATTTAACAAAGAAAGGAAACATGATTGATGATTAATTAAAATGAGAGGAGCTTTAGAATCCAATGTTCGTTTTAGCATCAATATAATACAGAAAGTGGATCGATTTATATGTTGGACAAGAGGCACAGGTTTCAGCTTAAATTTAACGAAGAAAGGAAACATGATTGATGGGTAATTAAAATGAGAGGAGCTTTAGTTAGTTAGTTTGTTTTTTCTTTCGATAAGTCAGCTGAGAAGGTGAGTTATATAGAAATGTTGGCTTCTCCTTCTCTTTCCTCTTTTCTCATTTTTCCCTTTTAATTAGTAGGATTACAAACGCGGATCACATTATCTAATGATAATGTGATTGATTTTTTCTCAAGTAATGCCTCCAGTACACATTATGGAGCAACATAGTGATAGGCATCGTTTTAAATTGGCTTCTCCTTCTCTTTCCTCTTTTCTCATTTTTCCCTTTTAATTAGTAGGATTACAAACGCGGATCACATTATCTAATGATAATGTGATTGATTTTTTCTCAAGTAATGCCTCCAGTACACATTATGGAGCAACATAGTGATAGGCATCGTTTTAAATTGCTATAAAATAGTGTACGGGTTTGCAATATCAGCCCTTGTCCTTGGAGATAACAATGATAGTAAAACAATTATCACAGCATCATGTGAAACACAAATCGAAAAACCCAAACATCGTGAAGGCGAACAGACCAAAGGTTGAAACTTCTCTTCTGACAAAATCAACTGCTCAGATCTCTTGAGTGGCATTCACCAATAGCAGCACAATTCCCTGAAATCGACTGCAATGCCGGTCTTATCTTCTCTTCCTTCTGGAGCTTTTCTTTGAGCATCTTCCTCAGACAATTGATGCTCTTATTTTCAAGAGGTGTTCCGCTCTTGGCAACAAGAATCTTCTGAGCTCTAAGTTCTGGTTTGTTGGCATTGCTTACATTGTTCTCCTTGTCATCAACGACACAAATCATTCTTTGAGCTGAAGATTGTTTTTTGCTTGATGTGATTCTTTGAGCTGAAGATGATTTATTGCTTGGGGTAGACTGGAGCAGAAGACGAGCAAACTGGCAATCCAACTCTTTCTGATTGGCCACCTTGACATTCTCATCAGTAGACCGAAATTGACTCGTCGTTTTCTGGTCAAAACCACTGTTCTCTGATAGGGGATAGCCTTTGCATGATGTTGGAACAGCTTCCATGGGAGAAGCTTCTTTAGCTTCAGCGGATGTCTCTGACAGGGGATAATAGCCTCCGCTCGATGCTGAAACAACTTCCATGTGAGAAGCTTGTTTAGTTTCAGCTGATGACTCTGATATGGGATAGACTTCGCATGATGCTGAAACAACTTCCATGTGAGAAGCTTGTTTATTTTCAGCTGATGACTCTGATATGGGATAGACTTCGCATGATGCTGAAACAACTTTCATGTGAGAAGCTTCTTTAGCTTCAGCTGATGACTCAATGGCCACCGGATTATCTGTTCGATCAGGGGAAAAAAAACTTCCAAGATCAGAAGTCTGAACATTGACAAGATCAGAAGTCTCAACATTGACGGGGTCGCACAAGATTTCTTCAGATACCAACTCAATGTCCACAAACATGTCGACAGCGTACAAGTTTGCAGCATCGACACTTTCATATACGTCGGCCTGATCAATCTTTTCCTCTTCATTCTTAAACACAACCTGATGCGTATTTTCTTCACTCGCAGATGAACAGCCATCCTCAGAACATTCTGGGGCTTTCATCTGGAAAGCTATCTCTGCAATACAAGTGCCTTCATCTTCAGCTAAAAGCTTGCTGCCATTGTGAGCATCTAAAGCATCCACTAACTCACTGACCTCAATTTTTTCTGTATGTTCCTCATACAATGAGGCATCGCCGTGAGCCGTCTGTGATAAGACCTTGCTGTCGATCAACTTGGTCTCATCCTCATTGTTGTCATCAAATGAGGAACCACCGGCATTAACAAACCCAGCAGGTGTTCCCGATGATGTTGGAGCAGCATTCATATTAGTGAGACCACATTCTTCCTTAAAATCAGCATCATTAAGTTTTTTCACTTCTCTCAAGATATCATCATTCAGTTCATCAAAATCATGAATACTACTTATATCAGAAGCTTCTGTTCCACAATATTCATCATGAACAACTGTGGTAGCTTTAGCTTCTAGAGACGACCATGAAACAGCAAGGCCGTTGGTATCATCGTCATCATCTTGTTGCTTCTTCAAGTTCAGTTCCCCATCCAAGCTCTGGCTGTTGAAAATCAGTGAAGCTGGAACATCAATCTCAGCAGGTGTACCTGAAATGGGAAATTTTAACTTAAATGACAGGCAAATCAAGATGCACAAGACTTTCAGTGCTTCCTGAATTTCCTTTGACTCTGCAGTTAAAATAAATAAATAAAAACAGTGGCAGTATGATTGTTTTCGTTTCTTCTCTACCAACTTTTACAGCAAATCGGCCTCATTTACCAGGCAAGCCGCCATGCTTAAACCAGTCCAATGACAGAAGCAGAGAGGGAAAATATGCTGTTATTAGGATTGTCAACTGACGAACAGCTAAGAAGCTTATGCTCCCGCAATACTCATATTTTAGCCAAGCAATACAGGTGAAGAGTACAAGAAGAATCAGCACGATCCATAATCTAAATGCCTTATCAAAACCAAATCATGTTGAAAAAAGCATGACGAACACTGAGTAAACTAGAATATTTCGTACATGCAAGCTAGAAAAGATGAAAGTTGAAAAGATCAACTAACCTTTGTCCTTATGGCCACCCTGTTTAGTGTCATTGTCAACTTCGCTTGGGTCACGTCCATGAAAACGTCCTTAGATTCATCAAAACCTTTATTTGTTGCTTCAAATGTCGTATGGATCGTATTCCCTGTTAGCGATAATATGTAACGTATTCACTTGGAGTCCTACAAAAATCACCAGGTTATGAATGAAACAATCAACTGGAAAAAAGAATTACCCTCGCATTTCATTTCAGAATCAAACTCCGTCACTTCAACATTTAAGTTTGGTTCGCCAAGAGTACTACGACTTGCTTCAATGTGGGCCTGGAAATCATCAACATAAGAGTCACAGCCTTGGTGATCATGTCCCTGGACCTTGTTTTCTGACACAATATCCTGAGGATCGCCCTCATTTGCTGCCAGATCCTTCACTTCTTTGCCGAAAACAACCGGAGAAATCTCAGATTCCATTGGAACCTCTTTAAATGTGACCTTTGATTCACCTGCAGGTTCATGACTCAGAACGTCATACATCTTTCAATTCCAACTATAAATATGCTGAAAACAAGGAAGAGTGGCACCACAATATGTAACGCAGTAAAATGTTCTGTGCAAAAGATACAAACACTTGCCAGAAATTTCATTATTCTCTTCAACACCAGTCAAAACATCAGATTTCTCATCGAATGCATTCTCCAAATCCGCCTCCACGGCTTTGCCCCGACTGCTTTCACCCGTGCTCTCTTCTCCATCCTTCAAGCTCAAGTCCTCCATTTTCTTCTCTACCAACCTAGTCGACCGACGAGTCGTATAAATTTTCACCTCCGTCTTCCCTTCTTCCTTGACTTGACCATTCTGCGCTTTCCCTCTCATAGATCTTGCTGCTGCCTTCCTCTGACTACTGGCAACAGCTGGAGTCTGCAACAATTCCTTCGTCACTTCCTCTGTAACAGCTCTTCTCGTTGAACTGCGGGCAGTAATTGCGGCTGCTCCAGTATCCGGCAAGGCATTTTTTCCTTGCATGGATTCAGATGAAATTGATTCCTTTGTTCCACGGCGGGATTTCGTAGTCAGTTTTGTGCTTTCTGACTCATCCTTGACGGTTTTCCTGCGAACTGAAGTTCGCGAAATCCTTGGTGTGTTAGCTGCTGGTCTTTCCGGTGAAAAGTGAGCTTCGGATTCGGTTTGTACCAAATGTTCTTCAAGTCCGTCAACCTTCAGATTTTGATTATACATATAAGACAAAAATAGTCAGTCATTGCTACGTTCTTTTGGTGAGGACGGATGAATAATAGAATTTCTTAGATATACGGAAATGGATTTAAACTTTCCTTCTCTTGTTCGATTGGAAATCTATTGTGTTAGACCTCAATCAGATAATAAGATATAATAATAGATAAATGATTAAGTAAAACCGAATGAAGGCATTAATCGGCGATATAGACATCAGATAATGGAGCCAATACCCTGGTATAGCATCATACTCAAATCAGTAACAGAACGTTTCAAATGCAAATCGGATGAATACCAGGTAATTCAAGAACTTCAATAAATCGGATATAATATTTGATAATTAATCAGACACATTCGCATCATAATTCACGAGAATCGCATCTGAAAATACAAGCAATGGCAGTGAACTTACAGTAACAAGAACCGCGAGAGCGTCGGCCATGGCAACATTAGTCATGTTAGCCGGAATTTTATTCTTCTTGCACAGTGCTTGGAGCTCTTTCCTTGTTAGGCTGTGGAAATCCATTGTTGTTTTCTTTCTTCAATGTGATATTGAAGATTAATGGAGGCTTCTTCTGGAATGTACTAGATTGGCTGTTTCTGTATAATGGAGGGTCTGATGGGAGGGACGGGGGAATAGTTGAGCATTTATAGTGCGGCGTGTATGGAATGGAAACTGACCGTTGGAGCGGAAGATTTCAAATTTGAAATTCACGGACTGGTATTTCTTCGTTTGATGTTGAGATTCGATGCACGTTTCCATGGACTTTAATGCTGGCCCAGATGTCAACCCGGCCCGAAAATAAAAATGAGGGTAACGAAGGGCTCGTGTCGTGGCAAATGTGTGCCAAGGACGGGGTCGAACCGTCATTCCAGGATTTGCAAGTGTGAACAATGCCAAAATTTACATTACCCAAATAAAAAAAAATTACAAAAATTTGCTACGACGGGGAAAACTTGTTGCATTTGGTACAAGTTTGGGTTATCATATTATTCATTAATTTCTAATATTTTACTTTACTGATTTTTTTAAATTCCCTCTATTTTTTATTATTAATTTCTAAGTAACTTCAAATAAATAAATTAATGCTAAAATATATATTTAAAAAATATGAATATATATCACTTCATATTATGTTTAGATACCTCAATAATTTTCTTTTATCTTCACATATTATTACAATTTATCATTAATTATTTTTTTAATTTAAAAATATGTACCACAAAATTAATATACATAGTTTATTTTGATACTTAATTTACCAAATAGAGCTTTAATGAGCATGTTTATTCAATCACGTACATCAGTTTCTACCATCAAAATAATTATCCAACTATCTTATCGTATCTCTTCGAAAGATACTATTTTAAATCTTTATATGATGTTTTCTATGGTAAATTATAGTCATACACGGAGGGAAAATATGTTGTTTTAGGACCCGTGTTCTCCTTCTAATTGTTACCATTTAGTTTGATTTGCCCAAAAAACAAAAAATCATAATTTTACTATTATTACTGTATTTTTTAAAAGTTGGATAAGTCAATATCATCATTGATTCATTATTTCAATGGCTAAACTAGTTATTTAAATTCATCAAATTAATGGTACATATTAAGTCAAAAAACATAAAATATATAAAATTTTAAACTATATATAAATCTAACTGTTTGTAATTGATTTTAACCAATTCTATAATTATAGGAACTGATATAAAAAATATAATCAATAACTTAACTAATTTAATGGTTCACTTATCAAATTATACCACTTGAATTAGTTGATCTTAGTGTCTTAGCATTTCTAAATTTAACACACCAATACATTTATATTCTACCACATAAATTAATAATATTCTTTATAATTATTTATGGTTAGAATCCATACTCCTTAACTGTTTCATTTTCTTGTGTTAGACCTCAATGTGCTAATGGACATTTCCCGAGTGAAGAAATTCTTAGGTGGGCCTAGATAGATGTGAATCCTATCACTTATATGAGTGAGGGATCAAGGTAATTTGGATTCACCAAAAAGAAAAAAAAAAGAAGTACCCAAAATGACTAGTCCCTATTATTACACAACCTATGGAGGGAATTAGTTGTATTCTATTGTGTTTGAAAGAACCATCAAAGGGGATGAATGTGGTTATTTGAATTGAACTAGCAAATTATAATTTTGACGTGTAATATACAGTGGCTCAAGACTACCCAAATCAAAATTTTCTACATCCACTATTAAAATATTCTCTCTTTTATATTTTAATACTATAAAGTGTATTTATTGATGACTCTATCACTTTAATTAATGAATAAACTTTCATGATAAATATTTATAGCTCAACCTAATTATTTTCTCTATACTCAAGAGTCTCTATAAGAATGCTAAGCACACACAAGCTCTTAATAATGATTTTTTAAGAGAGTGTTGTGGTAATTACAAAAATTCCTACTAATTTATAAGATATGAAACTGATCTAGATAGAGAATATGAGTAGTATATTGTATGATCACTCTAGGTTTGAATGTATGAACAATTAGCAATTAGAAGTTTTCCAGAAACTTTAGGAATATAAAAGTAAGTAGCAATAAATGCTTGAGAAAGATAGTATAGAACAGAGTTAATGAATTATATTTAATGAGCTCAATTGGTGCTAAAAACAATTGATACTCCATTTATTTGTCGCGCGATTCATGACTATTGGTGAGCATTTAATGCATAAAAGGACATTCAAACTAACAATTATTGCATAGCCAATCGACTGGTCCATAAAAGCCAATTGATTAGTTTTCTATTTTCCTTGATAGAAAAAGTTACACCATTAAGATTTTATAGTTGTTGTAGGGATACTCATTAACTGGTTGTGAAAAACTAGTTGATTGGTTAAATAAATTAATGTAATATCCCAAATTGAGGGAAGTATTATAAGGATTGATCTACTACTTATCTCAACATGGTATACCATCCTTTTGGTGATTTCATCCTAAGATCTCCACAATTAAGTGTGCTAGCCATGGAGCAATTTTTAGGATAGGTGACTTTTCTGGAAAGCTTTAGAATGTTCTAAGAATTTCTCAAGAAGTACATGAATAAAGAAAAAGCATACTAAAAGGACTCATGTTGATCTGTGGGATCAGCCGATCAATCCAAAAGCGCTCTAGAGTGGGGGTGAACGTAATACTCCAAATTGAGGGGAGTGTTATAAGGATTGATCTGCTACTTATATCAACATGGTATACCATTTTTTGGTGATTCCGTCCTAAGAACTTCATAGTTAAGCGTGCTAGACGTGGAACAATTTTTAGGATGAGTGATTATCATGGGAATTTTTTAAAAAAATTTAAAAATTTCTTGAGAGGTGCATGAGTGAGGACAAAGCCCACTAAAAGAACTTGTGTTGATCTATAGGGTTAGCCGATCAATTCAAAAGCATGCCAAGGTAGCCCCCGCATAATCGTATCGACTCGGGGTATTACAAATGGTATCAAAGTGAAACCGCGACCGAAATCTAAACTTAGACGAGCCAGTCAGTTGCCTAATGGGAAGATTCTTGGGATAAACTGTATTGAGACAGTTATTGGTTGATGTGCAATCAGAACGTTGCATTCTTTGAGTGGGGGTGAATATAATACCCCAAATTGAGGGGAGTGCTATAAAGATTGATCTACTACTACTATATCAACATGGTATACCATCCTTTTGGTGATTCTGTCAAAAGAACTCTACAATTAAGCGTGTTAGCCGTGGAGTAATTTTTAGAATTTTTTAAAAAAATTCTAAGAAGTGCGTGAGTGAGGACAAAGCATGCTGAAAAGGTTCATGTTGATATGTGGGACCAGCCGATCAATCCAAAAGTGCTCCAGGATTGCCCCCGAGTGGTGGTCTCGACTCAAGGTGTTAAAAATCAATGTAATACCCCAAATTATGCAGAGTGTTATAAAGATTGATCTGGCTACTTATATCAACATAGTATACCATTTTTTTATGATTCCATCCTAAGAACTTTGCAGTTAAGCATGCTGGCTGAGGAGCAATTTTAGGA
Source organism: Tamarix chinensis (assembly GCA_030549775.1). Lineage (NCBI taxonomy): Eukaryota > Viridiplantae > Streptophyta > Magnoliopsida > Caryophyllales > Tamaricaceae > Tamarix > Tamarix chinensis. Next base: position 108,203,211 of record CM060176.1, on the reverse strand, counting down.
CGGGTGACCCTCCTGGGAAGTTTTAAAAATTTCTTCAGAAGCGTGTGAGTGATGACAAAGCACGTTAAAAGGACCCGTGTTGATCTATGAAGCCGGCCAATCAATCCAAAAGCACTCCACGGTAGCCCTTCATGGTCATATTGACTAAGGGTATTACAATTAACCATTATATACAAAATTGAGGACCAAACTAGTTTTTGACAAAATAACTAGTTGATTGGTTACCCAAATTGTTGATTATTTTTGACCAAATGGCTAGTTAAGCAACAATTAATAAATTAGTCGAAGCTACTTTTTAAATGTAGTTATCTATAATAACTACTTACTTTGAAAATTTTTTAGGATAAAAAGATTTCAAAATAATTAATTATCAATGATAACTAATTTTAATAAGTAGTTCAAAACATAAGCTAAGTTGTTGGTTTCAAGTCGAGACCAAGTGATTTCTAGAACTAAATAACTAGTTTATTGATTGTGTAAAACTAGGTGAGTGGTTTAGAAAGAAGCCAGTTAACTATTTTTCTAAAAATTGGTTGACTAACTTTGTAATACCCCGTATTTTTAAAATCCAGATTTATTGAGTTTAATGATGTTATTAGCGTAATTTGATGTAAACAATTAATTATTTTAATTTTGATTCGTTTTATGGATTTATCGACGATTTTGAATTCATAATTGAATGTAATTAATCATTTTCGGGAAGTAATATTTTATCGACGTTTTAATTAATTAAATGTAATATTTTCGGGAAGTTTAAATTAAAAATATTTTCGGAACTTATTTAAGAATTTCTTTTTGAAATTAATTCTCTTCCGTTCTACGCTTTTTAGTTTGCGGAAGACCGATTTCGGAAATTATTAAAATCAGTCTTGATTTATTAGAATTTGACTTAAATATTTTATTATAGGTTTTTAAATATTATTTTAGGGTCTTATAATGTATTTCCGTAAATAAAATAAATTTTTACGTTCGATGGTAAATTCTTCCGAAAATGTTTCCGAAATTCTTTATATAGCTTTTTTTTATTAATTTTAAACCTTCGGATCGTTTCGAAATGAAATTTCGTTAAATAAAATTTAGATAAAATCTTCCGATAAAAACTTTAAATATTTAGTATATTATTTTTACTTGTATTAAATAAAAAAACTGTCGGGAGACCCCGAGCCCCCTCTCTCCCTTTTCTCTCTTCTCTCCCTTCTCCTCTATTTGCCCCGTGAGTCCCTGTTCCCCGACTCCCTCTCCCGCAACCCTAACCCTAGCTGACCTCCCTTGCCTCTCTCCTTCTCCCCAGCCCCTCCCTCCTTCGCCTGCCGAGCTCCGACCGCCACCGACCCGCGAGCAGCGCAGCAGCCCACCGAAGTAGCAGCAGCAGCAGCGGTCGAGCCAGCAGCAACAGCGGCAGCACAGCAGTAGCGCGCAGGTAGTGCCGCCGCCGCCGGTCACCGTCGACGCCTGCTGACCACCGACGAGCCACCCCCGACCCCCGACGACGCCTCCCCAGCCTTCCCTTGCCCCGTTTTATCGGTTTTTGTTTGGTATAATTTTCGAAAAATCCTAACCCTTATTTTGATTAATTGGGTATGATTTAGCTTGTGATAAGCTAAATTAATTGTTTGATAATGTATATATGTGCTGTAAGATTGATTTGGATAGGTTAATTGTGTGGTTGTGTTGGAATTTTGGGAAAATTGGATTTTTAGCCGGGTTATGCCCGAATTTTTCGGATCCGTCCGTTTTTGCGATTTTGGACAAATTGATTATACAATATACTTTAAAATGTATCCAATTTCATTTTGGAACCGTCAATTTGAGAAATTTATGCAGGTTTTATCGAAATTTGATTCCTAGGTCAAATTCGGGGTGTAATGAAATTGGGTCGTATAATTGAGTCGTCCCGCTCAATTGATTTTATAATATTATTTAAAATGTATTTAATTTTATATTGGATGTGTTGATTTGGGAAAATTGTACGTAATTGATCGGAATTGGATTTTTAGGCCAAAACTCCCGCGGGTTTAAATTGGAGTATGTAATCGGGTTATTTTATTCAATTGACTATATAAATTACATTAGAATATGTTTAATTACATTTCCAAACCGTCAATTGATATGTTTTGGCAAGAATTAATCGGATTTGCGTTCCGGGCTCAAAAACCCTAATTGGGCTAAATTGTGTATTTCTTTTACTAGTTTTGAGCAATTGATTATTTGATATGTTATAAAATGTGTTTAATTGCATTTCTAAACATTCAATTTGATTAGATTTATAGAATTTTAACGAATTGTATTTTCGGGCCTAAAACCCTAAATTTCAAGTGAGATTATGAAATCGATTACTTGTATTGTTGTTTTTCTAAAATTGAATGTATAGAAATGGTTGAAATGGTATTAATTGCCTTCTAATACCTTAATTTGAATTAATTAAATTGAATTACCTGAGTTTGTGTCGTGGGATTTAAAACCCTAATTTTGAAGATTGATTATCTGGAATTGATTAATCGGAAGATTGTTTTGTTGAAATTGATTATCTAGATTTATCTAAAATTAGTTTAATTGTGTTTTAAAACTATCAATTTGAGGTAATCGAAGTGATTTGGCTAATTCGTAGTTTAGGCATTAAAAACCCTAATCTTCGGGGATGATTTTATAAAATTGATTTTTGTTATGCGTCTTTTATCTAATCGATTTCTATCTTTGGGTTTTAAATCATTTAAATTATGTTTTAACTTAATCGATCTGAATTTGGTGTTATGTAAATGGTTGAGTTACCTATTTAGTTATAAAACCTAATAAATAAGTTATTTTTAATAAATTAACTTATGATCGATTATTCTTTCTCGGGCTATCCAAATTAAGTTGAAATGTCCCAAGCGATATTGTATTAATCCGTTTTGATTTAGTTTTAACATTAAATCTTAATAAAGCTATGCTTTTAAGTTCTAAGTTTTGGGCACGTTTTCTAAGAAAAATCATTTGTGTTGTTTGTGTTTATTTAATTTGAATATGTGAATTATTGATTGATAGAATAGTTTCTAATTTAGTTTTCGATTTCTATCGGATCTAGGAAAGCTTTCTCGTGGATCCACGAGCTAGGGATCTCTCTCTCTCTCTTATCTCGCTTAGCTAGCTTCAGATCCAGGTAAGTCTCTACTTACCTCTACTTATGGGTATTTAGTAAGGACGAAGCTATGGCCTTGTGCTATGTGTAATATTATGTGTTGATGAATGATGAGTATGCCATGCTGATGAATGATGAGTATGCCATGTTGATGTGTATTATGCATGTGTTATGAGTAACCTGTTTTGTGTAGCGCAGCATGGATCATGAGGTATGTCGTGTGTGCCTTATATTATACGTGTATGACGTGTTCCATGTTTGATGTGGATGTTGATGATGTGACTTGTTATGACCCTCTAGGACATGCATACTAGGGTTTTGAGTAGCAAGAAATGATAATAGAATAACAACGGGAAAGTGGTTGTTGGGAAGTTGCATGAGGGAACTAGACCTTGTATGGGCGTGATCCTTACGTGGGAAAAGTTGATTTGGGTTGTAAGTAAGAGTTTTGGAGAGTCTGAGAGGGATTGGATACTCGGTGTAGAAATAGTGCGTGAGTTGGTACATAAGAGACTCGATTAGGGTTTTGCGAGTAAGTGTGTGTTGGGGAGTTTGCATGGAGTATTTAAATTATGCATGGGAATGAATCTTACGTAAGGAAAGTTAATTTAAGAAGCAAATAAGATAATGTTAAAGTTACGGGTCCATTGGAGATTTGGGATGCAAAATTTCACGTGGGTCGACGTAAGGGTGTCTAAAGGACCAAATTAGGGTTTTTGGGAGGAATGAGCGAATTTAAGGGTACAAGGGTAAATGTGATCAAGGAGGGATGGAGTATAGAGTTGAGAGTGAGGACTCACTTATATAAAAGATGAGCGGGGGTTTCTAAATGAGAGAAGATATTTTGGGGTGAAAGAGGGAGGTTACTTGAGGAGGAAGTAAAGTGCTAGGGTTTGGTGTGGCCAACTAGGGTTTGGCGGTCACATGCGGAGTTGGGGAATAAAGGGATATATATTTAGGAATTTCTTAGTAGAGACGGGGTGCAAGACAAGGAACAAAGTAAAGTTAGGATGAGTAAAAAAGAGTTGGGCCACATAGGCCCACATTAGGGTTTTCCAAGGAGGAGCCCTAGAGGGGTGAAGACATGCGGGACTGATATCGTTGTGTTAGGGTTAGTCCACATTCTCGGGAGAGTGTGCCCTTAGTACGTTTCCTTATGTATAAGAGTAAGAGGGGATGGACATCGGGCATGAGAGGGGAAGAACAGTCTCAAGATATGGGACGGGCCTCCTCGAAGGGAAGAAGCAGAGAGTAGTAGACATGCATGTCAAGGGTGGAACCTTATTTAATAATACATGAATAAGACATTAACTACTTAAAGAGTAAGATTGTTGAGCCGGGCCCCGACCGATCCACCGGCATAATAGTGGCCAGGTGCCGGGGTGCCCTGGAGACCGATCAACCGGCATATAATAGTGGTTAGGTGCGTTCTGCCCTATACGTGACCGATCCACCGGCTATAATAGTGGGGGATCCCGAGCTCAACAATCCAAACAGTATGTTGTAATTAAATCATGGGAAAGATACTATATACTTACAGTGGAACACTATGAGAGTCGGGGCCAGACCGATCCACCGGCATAATAGTGGCCAGGAGCGTTGTGCCCTGGAGACCGATCCACCGGCATATAATAGTGGTTAGGTGCGTTCTGCCCTATAAGTGACCGATCCACCGGCTATAATAGTGGGGTTCCCGTACTCGCATGGATTAACAAAGATTATGGTGTGAAATGACTTATAAACAAATAATGGAAAGATACGTTATAATCACAGTGAAGCACCATGAGAGTTGGGACCAGACCGATCCACCGGCATAATAGTGGCCAGGAGCGTTCTGCCCTGGAGACCGATCCACCGGCATATAATAGTGGTTAGGTGCGTTCTGCCCTATAAGTGACCGATCCACCGGCTATAATAGTGGGGTTCCTGCTCCCTCATGGATTCATAACGATTATGACGTGAATCTACTATACTTACCAGAGATCTAAAGAATGAGTCTACTCGGACCACAACCGGCTTTTATTATCTATATTACCCCATGCTGCTTATGTGCATAATGAGTTACTTACATTTTGGTCATAACACCCTTATATGTTTCAATACGATGTTACACATGTTTCATATGTTACTATATGGGTATGGTAGGACTTGTGATGTGGGTTTGAGTATGCGTAATAATGTGTCAACGTTTTGTATCATGATTTAATACGCACTTGATGTATAGTTATGTCTCTCCCATAAAATAGGGTAGTGGAACTTACTCAGTATTGGGCCTGTACTGATACTACCTTGGTTGAATGGGTCCTGTGATGATCCATCGATGGTGGGGAGCAGCCCTCTTGTGCAGGTTTAAGATCAGATACTGTTTGGGGGTAGAAGGTCTGACGCGAGTGAGTAGGCAATCCGGATATTGATCCTTCGAGATTCGTTTTTGTTTAGCTGTGTTTTGGTATTACATTCCTGTTTTGAGAAACATAATCTGGGGTTGTAATCCTAAAACGTATTCTAACTTCTGTTTGACTCACCTCTGGTTAAGGATTTATTTTAAATGTTGTCTTGCGTTTTTGATACTTTGTACTAAAGGTTGATCGGATATAGCCTTAACACTTAGTATTGGAACGGTAGGAGTGAACCGGTCTGGTACTAAGTGTGGCGGTAATACCCCCGAGTTTACGGTTTTATCCTTTGCTTCCGCTAAACCTTTTGATTTTAAACGAAATTTTTCAGTAGTAAATTTGGGGGTGTTACAAACTTTTTCTAATACCAGTCGACTAGTATTAACTAAAAACCAATACCAAGTCCAACTACTTGAAATTCATATTCCAATGTAAAACCAACTTAAAAATGTTTTGTTAAAGAATATATAAGAAGGTTTTTAAATATATATTTTCAAGATAATTTCAAAGTACTCAAAGATTAAACAACCATACAATCTAGCCTAAAGGACTTAGAATAATTCTACCATGTGCCCATGTCTTTGAAGCTTTTGTATGTGTGATTATTGCCTTTCTGTAAGAAACATGAGTTTTCTTTTATCATTAGTGCTTAGATGATTTGATTGATTGTGATGATCATCCAGGGCACAACGCTCCTGGCCACTATTATAACTGGTGGGTCGGTACTCATAATCACACACCAGGGCAACACGCTCCTGGACCACTATTATAACCGGTGGACCGGTACGCAATATCACATACCAGGGCAACACGCTCCTGGACCACTATTATATCCGGTGGACCGGTACTCAATATCACATACCAGGGCAACACGCTCCTGGACCACTATTATAACCGGTGGACCGGTACGCAATATCATAATCATCTGGGCCTGGCTCATTAATATTCCACTTTCAATAATAGTATCTTTCCTTTATTTAATCAGCACATCAATCATATTTATTTGCCTCGAATGGGAGATCGATAACCCGGAACACAAAGGTACACCGGTCGTACCGGTGCATATCAACTACTCAGTACCCTTTAACCATGAACCCAAGGACGCAAAGGTACCCTGGTCGTACTGGTGCATAAAGCTAACTCAGTACCCTACCGACAAGGACACCTAATCCATAAGTATGCATACTCCCTAACTAGGTCTGTAGAACTAGAAAGAGTAAGATATAGGGCCTGGCTGGGGCACAAAGGCACACCAGCAAATACCAGAATAATCGTGGACTAAACCACGTCCTTAGGGTAGCGACCCCTAAGGAGTCACCATTCCCGATCTCGAGGTCTTTCACTTTAAGTAATAGTGTCTTAATTAAGGTGATCACAGAAAGCACGATGATTCGATACTTATTCACTTTCAATCGTTTCGATATCATTAATCGTTTCTTATTCAGAGGATTATCCAGGATGTCACAGAGAAACCATCAAGGCTATACTAATCATTAGATACTCTTACTTGGCTAATCAACATTATTTAATCATATTAATGTTCCACAATCTCAAGGACCTATTAGGTATAAATTACTCATTTTCCCTTTTCTTATATAATTGTTAAGTATCCGTTCCTTACTTGATAAATTACCACATTACCCTTAAGGTTTCATAATTACCAAATTGCCCTTTGTCCGATTTAGGGTACCAAATTATCTCATACACTTTTTAGATCATCATTCACCCCTCCTAATTACTATACTTATCATATTTCCCTTTTGGTTGGTTATATTACCAAATCGCCCTTCTCCTTTGTTATAATTACTAAATTGCCCTTGAGTTGGATAAATTACTAAATTACCCTCCTTCATTATCATGATTACTATTTTGCCCCTTTAGTTGGTTAAACAATTATCACTTTACCCTTTTATCGGCTAAATTACCAAATTGCCCCTTTAGTTGAACAAATTACCAAATTGCCCTTCTCCTTTATCGTAATTACCATTTTACCCATCTCAATTATTTTAATTGCCATTTACCCTTTTTGATTATCACAAATCCCAAATTACTCTTCTTCGTAATTACCAATATTAATTTACCCTTTTTCATAATCAAAATTACTATATTACCCTTCTCCATTATTAAAATTACCATAATGCCCTTTAATTGGTTAATTTACCAAATTACCCTTCTATAGTATCATACTTATCCAATTGCCCTTCTACAATCATAATTTACTTGCTAAATTATCTTTTGTCGTTATCATAATTACCAAGTTACCCCTTAATCCCAGGTTTACCATAATATCCTTTCATTTACAAAATTACCATTTTACCCCTTACATCCAATTTTACCATAATATCCTTTTATTTATGAAAATTACCACCATACATCTTTTACTTTACAAATTACTATTTTACCCTTTCACATCCAAGATTACCATCTTTATCTTTCCTTACATAATTACCATTTTGCCCGTATTTTCCAATTTACCATATTACCCCTTTACTTATAAATTTCCACTTCGCCATTCACTTATAAAATTTACCATATTACCCTTTACTTATGAAATTACGATTTTGCCCCTCTACCTCCAAAATAACCATAATGCCCTTTTTACTTGAACAATTACCATAATGCCCTCATTCATCCAAAGTTACAATTTTACCCCTACTTCCAAAATTACCATTCTTACCACTTATAAAATTACCATATTGTCCCTTGACTCCAAAATTACTATTTTACCCCTACTTTCAAATTATCACAATATCCTTTTATTTACAAAGTTACCACAATACCCTTTTATTTATAAAATTACCATAAAACTCCTTTTATTTTACAAATTACTAAAATACCCTTTTGTTTACCAAATTACCAAAATGCCCTTTTTCACTTGTGAAATTTCCACTCAACCCCTTTATTCAACATTTTATGAATTTACTAACCCTACATAAAATAACAATATTAATACTTCATTTTTGTCATCTAAGTCCACCAACTTATCATTATTCAACATAATACTCATTAGCAACTATATACATTGATTCACATACCTCATAAGCATAATTACTAAAATACCCTTAGACAATAACATTATTCATGTATTAGCAACATGGTGCGTCATAAACAAGCATTTAACATTTCTGTCCATATTTCCAACTCCTTCCTTATTCAACACACCTACATATGGCACAAAAGTTATCATGCTATTTCTTTTTAACAACAATATAAGAAACCATAAACATATCATGCTAAGCATACAAAACATGCATAAAATCATACTAAACCCTAAATGTGCTAGCATGCGTTTTTCATATATTTAAGGGAGGATTAACGGTTACCTTAATCCCGCAAAATATCAAATATTACCAAGCATAATTAGCAACTCAACACCTAAAAAATAATATCCATCATATTTATGTTAGAAATAAGAATCCAAGTATAAAACTTTATAATTTTAATTAATAAAACACTTAACATAAAATACCATTATACCTCAAAAATTATCCAAACAATTTTTAAAATGAAGGGGAGCTCACGCTGCATGAACAGAAGGGGAGGGGGAGGTTCTTTAGGCTAGAAAAGAAGGTGGTTAGGGGAGGTTCTAAGGCAGGGGAATGGTGCAGGAGTGTAGAGGGGGTGTAGGTGGAGGCTAAGGGTGGTTTCGAGGCGGCTCAAGGCGGCGGAGAGGCGGCGAAGGTCGGCTGCCGAGAAGGGTCGAGGGAAAAGGCTGTGAAGGAAGGAAAAGGAGAGGGAAAAATGGAGGGGTTCAAGGGTTGTTTTCGGCTAACTAATGGATGGCGGTTGTAGAGGGGGTTGCAGGGTCTTGAATGGTGGCTTGGGTGGCGGAAGAGGCGGCCGGAAGGCGGCGATCGGCGGCGTTACAGGTGGTCTATCGAGAAGGGTGAAAAACCGGGAGAAAAGAAAGAGGGGAGGAAGAGGGAGTTGCGGGGTGGCTCGGGTGGTGTTGGGGCGGTGCAGGGAGGTAGCATACGGTGGCAGAAGGCGGCTCTGGGGGTCTAGTTCGGCGGTGTACGCGGCGGAGGGTGGCGGTGGAGCAAAAACAGGGGAAAACGGGAGAGGAAGAAAATGAGAGAGAAGGGAGGATCGGGGAGTAAGGGAGCTCGAAATGATGGGCAGAAAATGGACGAAGGGGAGAAGAAAAAGAAGAGGGAGAAGAGAGGAGGCAGGGGTTGATCGACGGCAGTGTTTAGGGTGGCAGGTTGTCGTAGGGTGGCAGGGGGAGGTTGGCGAAGAGGGTAAGGGGAGCCATGCGGGACGGGGTGCATGGCTGCCCAGTTCTAATTTGGTGAAAATGCAGGGGAGAGAGAGAGGGAGGGAGAGAAAAATGGTGGCAGAAGGTGGCAGTGGTTGCAAAAAGTGGCAGCGGGAGGCGGCAGCTGGTGGCAGTCATGGCGAAGGGGACTGATCGGGCTGCTGTGTCGAGGAGGGTGGAGAAGAAAGAAAGAAGGGAGAGGGAGGGAGACCGAACCGGTCCGGCGCAGGGAAAAGAAAAATCTGGGCCGGTCCAGGGTGAGGGGAAGAGGGGGAAAAAAAAGGAGAGGGGGTCGGGCTGTGCGTGGCTGGGGCGAGGGGAGGAATGGGCCGCTGGCCCAGGCGCAAGGAGGGCACAAACCTGGCAGCCCGAGCCAGGAAAAGAAGAAGGAAAAAAAAAAGAAAAAAAAGGAAAAATAGAAAATAAGAAAAACAATTTAATTTAATTCAGAAAATAATAAAATATAATATTTTGATAAATTATTTAATTTAATAATTTAATTCAATATAATTAAATATATTGGCTCAAAAAGGATGATATTAGTAAAATATTAGTTTGAAAAATTATTTAAATAAAAACAATATGATAAAATAACAAAATATTTATTTTTAATTTATTATAAACTCCTATCCGCATTTACATACTCAAAAATCCATAAGATAATTACACTAAGTAATTTTAAAAGCTAATTTATTTCAAATAATAGTAATTTATTAAAATATAGGTTTTCGAAATTTTGGGGGGTTACATCACTACCCCCTTAAAGAAAAACTTCATCCCCAGACTAAACCATGTCCTTAGGGTAGCGACCCCTAAGGAGTCACCATTCCCGATCTCGAGGTCTTTCACTTTAAGTAATAGTGTCTTAATTAAGGTGATCACAGAAAGCACGATGATTCGATACTTATTCACTTTCAATCGTTTCGATATCATTAATCGTTTCTTATTCAGAGGATTATTCAGGATGTCACAGAGAAACCATCAAGGCCATACTAATTATCAAATACTCTTACTTGGCTAATCAACATCATTTAAATCATATTATGATGGTCCATAATCACAACGACATGTTAGGTACAAATTACTCATTTACCCCTTACTTATATAATTGCTAAGTCATCCCTTCCTTACTTGATAAATTACCACATTACCCTTTAGGTTGCATATTTACCAAATTACCCCTTATCCAATTTAGGTTATCAATTTGTCTCCTACGCTTTTTAGATCACCATTCACCCTTCATAATTATTAACCTTAACACATTTCCCTTTTGGGTTGGTTAAATTACTAAATTGCCCTTCTCCTTTATCATAATTACCATTTTACCCTTCTCAATTATTTTAATTGTCATTTTACCCTTTTTAATTATCATAAATCCCAAATTACCCTTCTTCATAATTACAAATATTAATTTACCCTTCTTCGTAATCATAATTATTAATTTATCCTTCTCCATATTAATAATTACTATATTACCCTTCTCCATTATTAAAATTACCATAATGCCCTTTAATTGGTTAATTTACCAAATTACCCTTCTCTAGTATCATACTTATCCAATTGCCCTTTTTCAATCATAATTTAATTACTAAATTATCTTTCATCGTTATCATAATTACCAAGTTACCCCTTACTCCCAAGTTTACCATAATATCCTTTTATTTACAAAATTACCCTTCTACCCCTTACTTTCAAATTACCATAATATCCTTTTATTTATAAAAATTACCACAATACCCTTTTATTTATAAAATTACCATAACACTCCTTTTACTTTACAAATTACTATTTTACCCTTTCACATCCAAAATTACCATCTTTATCTTTCCTTACATAATTACCATTATGCCCTTCTTTTCCAACGTACCATATTAACCTTTTACTCACAAAATTACCATAATACCCCTCACTTATAAAATTACCATTTTGCCATTCACTTATAAAATTACCATATTACCATTTACTTATAAAATTACTATTTTGCCCTTCTACCTCCAAAATTACCATAATGCCCCTTTACTTGAAAAATTGCCATCTTTTCCTTTACTTATAAATTTATAATAATACACCTAACTTCCATAATTACCACAATACCCCTTTTACTTGTAAAATTACCATATTGCCCTCCTTCATCCAAAATTACTATTTTACCCCTACTTCAAAAATTACCATTCTTACCACTTACTTATAAAATTACTATATTGCCCCTTTAACTTCAAAATTACCGCTTTACCTTTTCTTCCAAAAATTACCATGATACCCCTTTACTTATAAAATTATCAATTTGCCATTTAATCATAAAATTACCATACTATTCTTTTATCTCAAAAATTACCATAATATCCTTCTTTCTCATAACTTACAATTTTATCCATTTACTTATAAAATTATCATTCCACCCCTTTCTTTTTAAATTACCAAAATACCCTTTTTTCTTACCAAATTACCAAAATACCCTTTTTTCTTATAAAATTTCCACTCAACCCCTTTATTCACTATTTTTATAAATTTACCAACATTACATAAAATAATTATATTAATACTTCATTCTTATCATCTAAGTCCACCAACTTGTCATTATTCAACATAATACTCATTAGCAACTACATACATTAGATCACATACTTCATAAGCATAATTACTAAAATACCCTTAGACAATAATATCATTTATGCATTAGCAACATAGTACATCATAAACAAGCATTTAACATTTCCATCAATAATCAACCTCTTCCTTAATTATCATACCTACACATGGCACAAAAGCTATCATGCATTTCCCTTTTTCTTTCAATCAATGTAAACAACCATTTATATATCATGCTAGGCTCACAAAACATACATAAAATCATACCAAAATCCCTAATGTGCTAGCATACATTTTTCCATGTATTTAAGGGAGGATTAATGATTACCTTAATCCCGCAAAATATCAAATCTTACCGGTACCCCGGTTAAATATTTAGGCTTTAATTAGCAACTCAACACCTAAAATAATATCAACCATATTTATGTTAGAAATAAGAATCCAAGCATAAAACTTTATAAAATTTAATTAATAAAACACTTAACATAAAATACTATTATACCTTAAAAATTAGCTAAATAATTTCCAAAACAAAAGGGGAGCTCACGATGCATGAACAGCGTGAGCCTCATGCAAAATAATGGGGAGAAAAGGGCTCGAAGAGGGTGAAGGAAGAAAAATAAGTCATTTTTGGGTTGGGGTCTTTGGGCTAGAAAAGAGGGTAGGAGGGGGAGGTTTCAAGGCAAGGGAATGGTGCAGAAGTGAAGAGGGGGTGTAGGTGGAGGCTAAGGGTGGTTTCGCGGCGGCATAGGGCAGCAGAGACGGCGGCGGCAAGGCGGCGAAGTTGGCTACCGAGAAGGGTCGAGGTGAGGGGTTGTGAAGGAAGGAAAAGGAGAGGGAAAATGGAGGGGTTCAAGGGCTGTTTTCGGCCAACTGATGCATGACAGTGGTAGAGGGGGGTTGCAGGGTGTCGAACGGTGGGTTGGGTGGCGGCAGAGGTGGCCGGACAACGGCGAAAGTGGCGGTTGCAGGTGGCTCGACGGTAAGGGGAAAATGGGGAGAAAAAGAAAAGGGGTGGAGAAGGGAGGAAGTGTAGGGCTCGAGGGGTGGCGTGATGGTGCAGGGCAGTAGGGGGTGGTGGCAGGAGGTGGCGCAGGGGTGTGGCTTGGTGGTTCAAGAAGCGGCGGGTGGCGACGGTCAATAACCGGGGGAAAAAATGGGGGAGAAGGAAGGAGAGAAGAGAGAGCTCGGGGAAGGAGTAGGGCTTGAAAAATATGGGGAATGAAGGGCTGGGGAGATGAAGAAAAATAAGAGGGGGAGCAGGTGGCCGATCGGTGCTGCAATGTGGTGGCAGGGGAAAGAGAGGTAAGAAGAAGGAAAGGGGAGAGCATGCGGGGTGTGGTCCAAGGGGCCAATTTGGCTCGAAAAGGGAAGCAAAATGACGGGGGAAGAGAGGGAGGGAGAGGGAGCAGGTGGCGACAGTTGCAGGGCAGCTCGGTGGTGGCAGACATGGGGTCGAAGCTTGCAGGTGGTTGGGTGTGGAAGAAGAAGAAGGGAGGGGAGGTGCTGGGCGGCTGGACCGGCGCAGGAAAAGAAGAGAGTCGGCCGGTCCCGGGAGAAAAATAAAGAAGGCTGGGCGGCTGGCTGTGCGCGGGAGAAGAAGAGGCTGGGGGAACGGCCTAGCCCAACGCGCGAGAGAAGGGAGACATGCCTGGCCTGGCGGACGGTCCAAGGGAGGAGAAGGAAAAGAAAAAAAAAGGAAAAAGGGAAAAGGAAAAGAGAAAATAGGGGAGGATAATTTAATTTAACTTAGAAAATAATCAAATGTAATACTTTTAATAAATAATTTAATTTAATAATTTAATTTAGTATAATTTAATATATGGGCTTAAAAGGATAATTTTAGTAAAATATTAGTTTGGAAAATTATTTAATAAAATAATATGATAAATAGAAAAATATTTATTTTTAATTTATTAAATACTCTTATCCAAATTTGCATACTCTAAAATCTATAAAATAATTAAAATAAATAATTCTAAAAGCAAATTTATTTCAAATAGAAGTTATTTATTAAATTATTAGTTTTCTAAAAATTTGGGGTATTACAATTACCTCTCAAAACCCCAGTTTTTCCTAGTTGACCTATCCCCTACTCTACTACTTGTTTAGCTCTAATTTTTTATAACTAATCATATATTGGTATGATTATCCATCCCCTAAATTTTTGTAGCCTAACTCTCCCATTTCTCACATGTGATAATAACCTCCCAAATTGGATCCCTCTCGAAACCTTAATTCCTCATTATGGTTATAACTGGTCTCACTTATCCCACATGGCTATTAGATTTAGTACAAAATCCTCAAATAGTATGATTAACATCATAATCTAGGGTTACATCTCAACTCCCTCATTTCTTACATGTAGTAATAACTTATCCCTACTGTTTCGTGCTTTCACCTACCAAAACCCTACTTCCACCTTTTTAGTAACCTCTTATCCCTTAGCACTCCAAGAGATCTCCAAATGTGCAAAGCTACCCAAAAATGTCATAATTAACCCCCATATCCACTCTTAACAACCAACCTTTACTTTAATCACCCCCAATCATAACTCTCATTAAGTTTAACTCACCCCATGCATGGTTAACCCTCCCCATACTGTGTTTACCCTATACTTCTTTATTCTTACCATAGTTATTTTGTATAGCACCTCCAACTGATTTTTGGCAAAATTACTCCCTATAGTACCCCATAGGCCACTTTTCATAATATAGAGCAAAATGCCCCTAAGTCTCAGAATTCTACCTAAGTCACATGGCATCTAACACAAGAACTCTCCAACTTTTTAAACATGTAGTGTCATAAAATAGAAATACACGTCAACACTTAAACTAACACAATCATGTCCACACATCTTCTTAGTTCTTACATTTAGTCATTACCAAGCTTAGTTGCATATACAACCCTAGACCATCTAACATTTCATGCATGTCTTCACTTAGCACATGATAAGGTCATATTTAAAAAAAATAGTACCCTAACTATGACTGTATCCTTACCAAAATGGCTTTGATCCTAAATCACGAATAACCTACACCTCCTCCCTCGTTGTCACCAGAACAGTATCTAGAAAACAAAAACATCCAAACTTAGGCTATATTTTCCTTTTTCTTTTTTTTCACAATAAAAGAATAATGAGGAGGAATCTATTCTAATGAAAAATTAAATAGAGGAAAGTGGTGTTGACTAGAATGGGAAAGAAAAATGGTGTGGTGGTACGACGGTGGTCATAGGCTCATAGCAGTGGCAGTGGCGGTGGAAACAACCAATTTTTTGGTCAAAAAGGTAGGGTTTAGAAGTATGGGATCAAGGGTGGTGTTGGCAATGGGATAGGCTAGTAAAGGGGATGGTTATGGCAGCCGAACTAGTGGTCAACGGTGGTGTAGAGGCACACAGCCGAGAGGGATGAGGAGAAAGGAGGGGAGAAAGGGAGGAGAGAAATGGGTTGCTATGGATAGTTGTATAGGTTGGGGCACCTGTGCAGAGTGGCTAAGCTGAGGTGAAGTGGTGGCAATGGGAGATGCAACCTAGCTGCAAGCTTAAGGAAAAAAGAAGGGAAGAAGGAGGGGAAAAGAGATCTCTGTACGTGTAGGTAGTGTACAGGTAGGGAAGAGGGGAGGCACTAAGGGTATGGCGAGGTGCAACTATAATGGCAGGAATAGAATAGAGGATGCGCAGAAATAGGGGAAGTCTCATCAAGGGGGAGAAGAAGAGAGAGAGAGCATCAAAGGGGGTATTTATATGCAAGGAAGGGGTTGAGGATGTGGTTAAGATGACATGGGGGTGATCGATGCGCCAGGTTATAGGGAAAAGGAAGGATGCTGGTAGTAACATAGGGTAGGGGCAGGTCCAAGGGTACAGTGGCCAAGTGTAGGGGGTGTGAAGGGAATATGTGAAAGTGTATGGATCTGCATGGTTGAGAAGGGAAAGGGGGAAAGCCTGGTTGGGTACAGGGGTAGTTATGTAGGACAAAAATGGAAGGGGAAGGATGGTCACACGAGGGATACAAGCACGAGGAAGACGAAGGAGAGAAAAATGGAAAGAAGAAAAGAATAGAGGGAGAAAAAAGGAAAGAAAGGAAAAGAAGGAAAGGGGCCGACCGCCCGAGGAGAAAGAAAATAAGAGGAGAGATTGGGCCGCCCATGGAGAAGAAAAGAAGAGAGAAAGAAGGAGGGGACTGGGTTGGGAACAACGCAACCCTAGAGGAGAAGGAGGAAGGGGAAAAAAAGAAGGAAGAAAATGAAAAAGGAGAAAAGAGAAATGGGAGAGAGAGAGAGAGAGAAGAGAAGAAAAATTGTGGGATTTAGGTTGGATGTTGGGATAAATTTGGCTTAGTGCCAAAAAATAATTATATAAATAAATAGAATTGTTATAAATTTCCTATAAATTACTCTTGACTAAATAATTAAAATAAAATATCAAAATTAGGTTAAATAATAAATTTTGTATCTTATATTGTTATTATATATTTATTTTGTTTATTAAAAATTTTTGGGTATTATAAAAACACTCCATCATGAAGGTAAATTCTTATATGTGGTGATAAATTTTATTTTACCTTTTTAATCAACTTGTTGAGTGTAGAAAAACAAGGGGCCATCCTTCTTCTTCCATTTAAAGGAATCTATTAAACTCTGAGCATCACCAGCTTCAATCATAATCATTCGCTACTTGTTCATTTGGTATATTTAGGATTGTTAAACCATTTACATCTACTAATAAGTAAATATATACATCAATAGAGAACAAGATAGATTTCTTTAATGTATTTATTACATTTTATTTCTCTTCGCTAATATTCCAATGAGATTTGAGGAGGTATCACTTATCACCTTTTGCAAGATAATGGTTATTATCTCCTACATATGTAAATGTTTTCCATTCATCATTCACTACCCTGAAGTCGATCATTGCTCTACATCCACTTCAAACATCTTATTTAGTGAAATTGGTTTCCCCAAACATATGTAAATCTATTTTGGGTCCAACATAAGAACATAGATAATCCTTCTCCTTCCTAACTTCATCTTGCATAGCATATCTATAATATCAAGAAAATTTTGCTAAACCTAATCCTTTATAATTATCACTTTAATCCAATTCTAATATTGATATAATTTTATTTTAGCCTTACCCTAATTCCTTAATCCAAAATCTTAACCTAATCCTAATCTTTGACCCGGGTAAATTATATTTTCTTAACCCAACCTTAATCCCGATTGATATATATTTTTTAATATTACCAATTTTTAGCAAATCAAATTTAATATAACCCTAACCTTAAGCCCTTTCTTCCTTTTTCTTTTCTTTCTCCTTTTTCCTCTTTCCTTCCTCCTTCTTGCGCTGATTTCTTCTTCTCCTTCTCCTGCCTTGTTTGTAAGTTCCTTAACCTCTGCAACACACAAATCTCATCTCAACCATCATCTCCCATATCATCCCATTGAATTTTTTAACCTCTACTTTGTGCCCCTACTCCTCACCCTTGTGCCTCTACTATCGATCATCACCATCAAAATCATCACCTTCCTCTTCCATTTCCTCGTTTGCACATCACCATATACACACATATATACTACCTTCTTTTTTCTCCCTCCCTCATTTAATACCCCATTTTTTGTTGAGAAAATCATTCTTCTTCTTCTTCTTATTCTCAATCAAACCACAAACAATCATCCATGCACCACCACCATGGCTTGGTAATCAACCACCACAACCACCCCATCAATCCCTCTTACCATTGCCGACCATCGCTGCCTCTTTCTCATGCCTTTTTGGGCTTTTGTGAGGCACACAAATCATGCACGGTCACTCGTACAGGCGTGCATTATAATCGAGCACTTGTAGATGCTCATACAATTATCCCATGCATACTCGCACTAGCCAAGCATAGCCTCATACATGCCCGTGCGCCCCTATTCTTTCTTGTGTTGCATGTGCACGACCATTCTTCCTTCACACAACCTACCTGAGCAACTTCCTAGCTCACCACCTGAGCGTGAATTTCATGCCACACACCCATATAGCCCTCTTTCTTACTCATGCTTCTCTTTTAGCACACCTAAACACCACCATAGCTCCACCATACCTTCCACCACACTTCCACACAACTCAAGCTTCCCTTTGAATCCATTTATTCCCATTTTTACCCCCCTTTTACCTTAAATTTTTCCTTGATTATAATCTTCAAGCCTAATTATGTATTATCTTATTATCATAGATGATAGATAATAGTCGGGTGATCTTAAAGAAGGCAGTTTAGGATTTACGTGCTTAGAGCTCGATATCCTTGTTGGTAACGATACATGTCGTAGCTAGGACTTCATGTGTATGTGTATGTGCTTTTATGTTGGACATGTTATATGATTGATGTTATTCTATGATATGATATCTTGAAAGTAATGAAATTGTGGAAGTATATTTTTGGTATAATGTTGGATATACATCTATATGAATAATTGAGGATATATGTACCGAATGAATATTGGATATTTGTATGTAATAGTATTGCGATTTATAAGTTTTTGGAATAATATGAGCATTTTAACTATCCTAAGTGTATTATGGAAATTTGAGGATAATTATGCAGTCGTTATTATGTTATTCAATTATATGTCTTACATACCTATATGAGTCCCACATGATAATCTCAAATATACAATCAATTCTAAACAAGATACTAATCACTTAAAGTGAAAGATCACATGAGTTGGGTCGAGGTATTTGTATGGGTCTCTTCCATTAGATAATAATAGTAGCTCAGGTGTATTATCCCTGAGAGGTGCGTTATTTCGTTCTGCCAGATTAAGAATAGTAGGAGCCCATACTCAATGTGAATGAAAATATAATTAAGAGATAAAGTATTAATAGAAAAGATACTAATTATTTAAAGTGAAAGACTATGTGTGTCAGGACTAAAGTGTTGAGTCCATTATATCAGATATTATTAGTGGCTCAAGTGTGTTGTCTTTAATTTAGGAATTTATAATAAAATAGTGGTTATTATGCATGATTAATTAACTATATTAATTTTAATAATGGATTAATTAAGAAAAAGGGAGGAAAATAATAAATAATTTAATTAGGGAAGATTAGCATAATTTTCTAATTAAAATAGAATTTATGAAGATTTACCCAAAATTTTCTAAATTAATATAAAAATATTTAATTTTTATTATTTTTAAATATTCAAAAATACTAAAAATACCTTAAATACCCCAATTACCCTATTTTCCTTTTTCTTTATTTCTTTTTCTCATTTCTCCTTTTTCTTTTTCTCTTCCTCTCCCCCTGATTGGGCTTTACTTGTGCGGCCCAACCTTCCCCCTCCTCTCTTCTCTCCCCCCCCCCACGCGAAGCTCGGCCCGTCTTCCCTTTCTTTTCTTTTTTTCCTCCCTCGCTCGCCCAGTTCTCCCCTCTCTTTTATTTATTTCTTTTTCCCTGACTGGCCACCCGTACCCCTTCTTCTTCCTCCTTCATTCTCCCTTCCTCGAGCTACAGGTCACGCATGAAACATGCCACCGTCCTCCTTCCTCCTACCATTATACTAACCGACCTGCTCCCTTCTCTCTCCCCCATCCCTTTCCTTTCCAATTTGAGCAAAACCCACCCTACACCTGCCTCCCTTGTATGCCCATTCCCTTCCTTTTTCCCTATCTATGACTCTGCAACCCCGCACCTTCGTAGGCTCGTACCGGCCTACCACCACCGGTCAGCGAGCTCCTACCACCCTTGCTCCCTTTTCCCCTTCCCACTTTGTCCTTTTATCCCCCTCGACCTATAAATACCCCTTACCATCCACCATTTCCCCTCCTTTGCTCTACCCTGAAAAGCTCGACCATCTTCGTCGCCTCAACTTTAGACACTTCCCCAGCTGTCGTCGTGCAACACCACCACCTGAAACACCACGCAACCCTTTTCCCCACATCACCCTCCACCAAACCAAGCCACTTGCCTCCCTTAACTTCCCCTACATAGCCCACCCTGATCATGCAAAGTATGCAGCTCGAGCTGGCCTTTGCACCTCATCATCGCCTCTCTTGTCGTCGTGCACCACCTCCTCAGCCACAACCACCACCTCCCCTACCACCCACTCAACCCAGTAGAGCCTCTTCTACCTCCCCTAACTTTCATTTTCCCTTTCTCTCTCTCCTTCCTCCACTCTCCTTCTCCACCATTCTCAGCCAGCACTACCACCACTACCTACGCCGCCACCCTACTGCGTTACCACCACCACCACTGCAACCCTCTCGGTCCAGAGAGTCCACCACCTCACAAACATCACCTCCCTCTCTATTTTCCAGCCCTAAAAGGCTAACCTTTTTTAAAACCACCACCACTTTTGCTGCCGCCACCACCCTAGCCGTCATCTTCACCTAGGTTGTGCCCTAACCTTTGATATTACTTAAGTATGAATTATCTTGAGTATAATTATTATTTTAGCCTTATTATTATTATTATTATTATCATCATCATCATCATCATCATCATCATCATCATCATCATCATCATCATCATCATCATCATCATCATTATCATTATTATTACTATTATTGTTATTATTATTCTGCCATGATTATTATGACTACCTAATCCTATTTTAGGCTAATATTACCCCTAATAGTGTTGTTAACTACTTTAATAATAATAAGATTATTTATGCTATTAAGACTAATATTATGATTATCACCAATACTAGTTCTCACTAAAGGTAAGATTAGGGGATAATGAAGCTTAGTTAAACCTAGTGTTTTAGGTAAGGTTGTGGTTAAGGCCTATTATGTGTTATGTGTGTTGGATATATGATTGTACTTTATATGGTTATGAATTATGCACTTGTAGCGCAGCTTGCTAAGCATGGAGCTAAGGTAAGTTGTATGTGTTGTTATGGTAGGTGTAATATGGTAATATAACTTATACTAGTGTTGTGCTTATTTATGGTTTCCCTATTTGACATGCATGCTAAGAGCCTTCAAGTAGTATGATGTGGTTTTGAGGATATAAAAGGAGTAAAGAAAGTGAATGTATTAGAGGGGAGTATGAATGACCTAATTATCTCATGACCTATGGGTGGACAACTAAGGGATAATATGAAAAAATTAAGAGGATGGACTAAATCTTGCATGGGGGTGTAAGGCTTGCATAGGATGGTTAGTATTTGCATGGGGATGACCTTTACATGGGAAAAGTTTACTTGAGGGTTAATTAAGGTGAGGGAAGAGTTTTGGGGGTGATTGGAGTCCATATGTGAAAAATAGTATGTGGGTTGGTATAAGGGTGCATGGGGAAGACTTGGCTAGGGTTTGAGGAGGAAAACCCTAAGTGGGGAAGCTGTAGAAGGGATAAATAATGAAGGATATTATAGTATGGGGTGAGAGTGGAATGGTGTCACATGGAGGGTAAATGTGTGTCATGGAAAAAAGGGAACAGTAAGTGAGGATGATGAAGGGATGACATATGAGAAAGGAGTGATGTTAGGGTTTTGGTATGGCCAACTAGGGTTTCATGGCCACACGTGTGGAATGGAAGGTAAGGTTGGGATTTTGGGTGTGGATCGAGATGGGTGAAGAGTTGGGAATAACGATAACCTGGGTTGTGTATGATAGGGAGAGGTTAGGCCATATAGGCCATATTAAGGTTTTCAAGAGAAAACCTTAAAGGGTGATGGTGACTTAAGCCAAAGGTATGGGAGAGTGGGTCTCAACCTATATACCTAGGAGTTGGGCATTCATGGTATGTAAGGAAAAGGGGAGAGGATGTATGGATGTTCTAGAAGGCATAAAAGTCCCAAGATATGGGACTTGGCTTTTGGGGAGAGCAGGTGTGGATGAGGTGTGAGCGGGAAGTCCAATGGGCATGCATGTCTATTAAGGAAGCATCTATTAAATAATACATGGATAAGACAATAAACAGTTAAAGTGAAAGATTATTGAGCCGAGCCCAGACCGATCCACTGGGGATAATAGTGGCTAAGTGCCTTTTACCCTGGAGACTATTCCATCGACAAATAATAGTGGCCAGGTGTGTTCTGCTCTGGGTGTTTTTCCAGTCTAACGGCTATAATAGTGGGTGTATCCTAAGATCAATAAACCAAACCTAATGATAATAAGCCATGGAAAAAAATACTAATTACTTACAATGAAACACCATGAGAGTCAAGGCCAGATTGGTCCACTGACAAATAATAGTGGCCAGGTGCATTCTTCCTTGGGTGTTTTTCGGTCCATAGGTTATAATAGTGGGGCTCCCGTACTTGCATGGTCTTAAAGTGAGAATGTTGTGAAAATAAGAGTAATGGCCAGAGTGTTTAACCAGACTAATTCACTATTTATTTTATTTAACTTTTATGTTTAGCCTAGCTGTATGGTTATCTTACTCAGTACGTAGCGTACTGATCATCCGTTTCATAGGTGTTGCTCATTCCCACGAGCAGTGGCCTCTTCGGAGTGGGTGCAAGTAGAGGATGTTGTGTTTAATGCCTATGACACATTTGATGCGTTGAACAGGGCTAAATGAAGCCTGTTGGACTTGGCATGGGGCCTAAGAGCAAGTGTTATCCAGACTCTTCTTTTCCTAGTTTTTATCTTATCTTACTATTTGTATTGTACCTTCCCTTTGGAGGCTTTGACGCTGTAACTACTTTCTATTCTGTAATAACTTGTAATCATGCACTCTTATTTTCTTTCATTATGAATCTTTTGGTCACTATGGTTCTATGCCTCAATTGGTTTAATGTCTTATGAATTTTTATAGCCTTGTGGTTAGTGCGAGACTGGCTGGGATCCAGGCTTGTGGTGATCATGGTAGTAACTATTTTCTATTTTGTAATGACTTTTAATCACACACTCTAATATTCTTTCATTATGAATCTTTTGGTCATTATGGTTCTATGGTCTTATGAATTTTTGTAGCCTTGTGGTTGGTGCGAGACGGGCTGAGGGTCAGGCTTGTACTGATCACGGCAGTAGCATCCCCGGTCTTTGTGTATGGTTTTATTAAAAGAAAATTTCCAACTGTGATTTTTTAGGGGTGTTACAAGTGGGGTCTCTGAACTTAACATAAATAAAATATTGAACTACAATATATAGATATAATGAGACCCAAAATTAGTATTTGTCTGGCACTATTTTATATGATTGTATATATACTTACTCTTTGATGTGAACTCATGTGTTATGTGAAATCCTGCTTCAACTATACCACTACCTTACTTGGTACGTAGTGTACTGATCATCTATTTCATGAGTGTTGCTCATTCCCACAAGTAGATGACTTAGATATCTTGGTATAGGTCGATGATGACCTAGTGGATGAGTTTACAGCCTTTATGCTTATTATGTGAAGGAGTGATTTTTGTATTAGGATTTCGGGAGTAGAGTCATGGCATTCAGATGTTAGTTCTAACCAGATACCTTTTTGGACTCTTAGATCCATGGTATCCCTTTTTATATTTTAGATTATTGTACTCAAAGTAAATGAAATGCCCCGAAAAATTCTAATCTAAAATATTATATTTAAATGAGATTTTATCATAAAGATTAATTAAATAAATTATTTTGATTAAAATAAAAGGAAATTAATTAGGAAAAATCAAGGATAAATTTATAAGTGTGTTAATTAAGAGAAATTGGGTATTTTAGCTAATTAAGGATTTGTATTTTAGAAATTAACTAAATAAATTATTTTATTTAAAATAATGAGGAGAAAATAGTTTCAAATTAATATTAATTTTATAAATAATTTAATTGGAAGAAAATTAGGGTTTTTGCTAATTAAAATAGAAGTTATGGAAAATCTATTAAAAATCCTAATTTAGCCTAAAAAGGGATTTAAATATTATTTTATTTAAATATTATTATTTTTAAATATCCTAAATATTCATATTAATTTAATTGACCCTAAACTAATTATTTTTCCCCTTTCCTTTTTCCCTTTTTCTTTTTCTTTCTTCCTTTTTCCTTACCTTTTTCTTTCTTTTTCTTTTTCCTCTTCTTTTCCCCGACTGGGCCTGGCGCGGCCCAGTTCTTCTTTTCTTTTCTTCTCCCTTCTTCGGCCCAGCCCGCGCGGCTGTTTCTTCTGCCGACTCAACGCCGCGTTTTGTTTCTTTTTCCACCGAAACTCACCGTTTCATTTATCTATCACCCCTCGCGCCCGTCGCCCTTTTTCCGCCCCGTTCTGCGCCGCGTTTTGGCTCCGTTTCAGCCGAAGCTCGTCGTGCCATTTAACGCACCCTCGACCGCGCGCGAACCGGCCCGGTTCTCCCCTTTTCTTTTCTTTCTCGGCCGACCGGCCCATCTTCTTTCTTCTTCCTTCTCCCTCCGTCTTCCCCGATGCTGCAACGAACCTCGACCCCATCAATGGCCTCTTCAGATACGATGAATTATACCGGTCTTTTCTTGTCTCATTGCCTTCCTATTAACTCCAGAAATAACTTCATATAGTTATTGGACGTTAAATCTCGCCCGTTTCCTCTCCCCAGCCCCGCGAATCTTCGAACCAACCCAAACGTCAACCGACCATTTAACGCCACCGGCCACCCAAATTCTTGCATTTAAAACTTCCATGTCGACCTCCAGCTCCTCATTATCCATTCCAACATCTATAAATAGCTGGATTGTAGGAGTTGTGGAAGATTTTTCTTCCCCGAAACCCTCGGCGAGGGCTGCCATCATCGAGACTTTAGACGCCTCTTCCGCCTCCGTTAGCCAATATCAGCGCCACCTAAACCTTTCATTTTCTTCCCTGAATTTTCCTCTAGCTAACTACGTTTCTAAAATTCCTCGATTCTTCTTGTACTGGCTTACATAGCCGTGCCAAGTTGGCTTCTTGTCTCGCCTGAATTTTTACCCAGAAAGCATTAAACCGCCTTCCGCCGCCGTGCGCCGCCACCTTTGGCTGCACCAACACCATCATTTTGTCCCTCTCCTCCTGGGAAACAATAAACACCTCTTATATCACCTCAATTCTCTCTATCTTTTTCCCAACATCCATCTTTCCCTCTTTTCTTCTGTTTTTCCGGCCACCGTCGCTGCCGCCGTGCACCACCGCCGGTGCCACCCATCCCCACCAGCTTAAGGTTGAACCCTAGACCCTCTCAACCATTTTCCATATTAGTATATGCCTTGATTTAATTTATTTCAATTATTTGCATATAAATACCATTATTATTATTCTTAATAATTATATTCTTAAGATGTTTTATTATTATTTGATGAGAAATTTTATTCTGAATTGTACTTGCAGGGTGGAGAGTGGTAATAAAACAATATTATTGATAGTTTCGAATTTTAAGTTATTAATTGAATTATTATGGGATTATTATCATTCTTCTTCTTATTATTATTAATATTATAATTATTAGAATAAATATTTATTATTATCATTTTACTAATTATTCTGGAAAATATTAGGCCCTAATTTTGTATTAACATTTGCACTTATTTATTTTAGTATTATTGTTTCTATTGTTCTTATAACTATTGATGATAATATTATCAGTATCTTTATTATTTTTAATATTATTATATATGTTAGTAATTTTATTATTTATATTAAATAAGTGGTAAGTCATTAGTTATAAGTAGGGTTGAAAACCCCACTTTAAATTTTAAAGCTTATTATTATTATTATTTATATTCTCATTGATAGTAACTTTATTAATTTTGATATTATTATATTTAGTATCATTATTATCATTAGGGTAAAATCTTTAACCCTATATTATCAAGGTTTATAATATCTCTATTATTTTTAGCAAAGTTATAATTTTGTTAAAGTTATTTTATTAATATGTTATTACTTGGTCAAAGCCCTAAGGAGGCGTAGGAATGTGCTCCAAGACCGGTGTCGTTTCAGGTAAGGGGTGCTAAGGCCTTTTATGTGCTAATGTGCATTGTGTGATTCATATGCTATGCATTCTATGTTTATGATTATTAATTATGTTGTATATGCTATGACATGGAGTTGAAGTGTGTTTTCGTATGGCATGTGTAATATTTGTGTATGACCCTGTAAGACATGCATGTGAGGATGCTGATATGATTTTATGTGGGAGAAAGGATGAAAAAGGAGGATGGGGAAAGAAGTTGACTAAGGCAAGTGAGTTGACCTAATTTTATGAATTTATGAGGAATAATCTATTGCATGGTTTTATTTGGAAGAATGAAATCTAAGATGTTATATGGGAGAATCAAATTATTATTCGTGAGGAAGAATCTAATTTATGATTTAATTGGGAGAATCTCATTTATAATATTATTTGGGAGAATCTAATTTGTGATTTGTCTGGTAGAATCCGATTTATGGTTTTACTTGTGAGATTCTAATTTATGATTTTATGTGAGAGAATCTAACTTATGATTTGATTGGGAGAATCTAGTTTATGATTTGTTTGGTGGAATCTAATTTATGGTTTTGCTCGGGAGATTCTGATTTATGATTTTATGTGGGAGAATCTAACTTATGGTCTTGTATGGAAAAATCTAATTTGTGATTATGAATGGGAGAATATAATCAATTGTAAGGTATGGACAAATCTTTGGGTTTTCTATGGTTTTAATCTAGGGTTTGGTATGGATGGATCTTTGGTTTTATGTGGGTTGAATTTAGGGTTCTGTATAACGAAGGTATTAAGGTTTACATGGTGGTTTTAATAGTTGCATGGTGGTATTAGGGTTTGTATGGTGGTATTAATGATTTCATGGTGGTATTAGGGTTGCATGGTTACATCATGGTATTAAGGATTGGCAGGGGACGTATAATGGATGCATGGGAGTGAAATTTGCGTATGAATGTTGATTTGGGATTGTGAGGAAAGTAATATAAGCGTTGTTGAGGGGTTGAATACTTTGGATGGAAATAGTATATGGAGCATTATATGGGTACGTAGGAAACCGAGTTAGGGTTGTTGTGGTTGTTGGGAGCCTTGGTGCTATCATATACACTTGGGAATTAAAGTGTAATTATGAGGATGTTATTTATGAGTTGTGGTGTGTGGAGTGTTAAAATGATTTGGGTTGTGTGAGGTGGAGTGAGATGGGCCACTGAGGCCTGAATTAGGGTTTCGGGATAACCCTAGATTGAGATATGGAGTGGACTTGGGGGATATGTGTTGAAGGGAATGATTCGTGCATGTCTATGGTGAAAGCTTGGAATAAAATACTTAAGACACTAATTACTTAAAGTGGAAGATCGTTGAGACGGGACCAACCGATCCACCGGTTCGGAATAGTGGTTAGGGTGTTTACCCTATGTGTGACCGATCCACCGGCTATAATAGTGGTTAGGACATGATGTCCTATGCGTAACCGATCCACCGGTTATAATAGTGGGGGTTCCCGAGCTCAACAACCGCAAACCAATGTTTTGCTAAAATGCCTAAAAGATACTAATTACTTACAGTGGAACACCATGCGTGCCGGAGCCAACCGATCCACCGGTTAGGAATAGTGGTTAGGACGCGTAGTCCTATGTGTATCCGATCCACCGGCTATAATAGTGGTTAGGGTATGATACCCTATGCGCCTCCGATCCACCGGCTATAATAGTGGGGGCTTCCGTTTTCGCATGGATTTGATAAAAAGACATGATGTGTATCGAATTCCGATAAGAGATTAATTAAATAATTAATCTGGATTATATGGGCCTTTGTACTTTTACCTGAATTGTTCATATACCTTTATATTGTTATGTTGGATTATGCCTGTTATTATTCTGCATGGATTATGCGCTTGTGTGTTGGCCTTAGTGCTCGGTTACCTTACTCAGTACGTAGCGTACTGATCACCCTTTTTATGGGTGCTGCTCATTCCCACGGGTAGTATGCCCTTCTGATTTGTGCAGGTGGGCGAGATATCAGTTGGGGCTGAGTGTTGAGCATGTATGGCTCGAGATTCAAGAGAGTTGTGGCCATATTATAGTCTTTATATGACTCTAATTCTTTTTGTCAATCTTTTATCGGTTGTAAGTTTAATTCTCTTTTGGAAATGAATTACATTTCTTGATGCGTAGTCTGATTTTGTTTTACAACCGTTTAATGCTTATTTGGGAATTGAATTGTATTGATTATTTCTTTTCTTAGCCTTAGCACTTGGTACTGGAACGGTCGGAGAGAACCGGTCTGGTACTAAGTGTGGCGGTAACACTTCCAGAATTCACAGGTTTTCAGTGCTTCTAATTTAATTGCTTCCGCTTTTAAGAAAAAAAAATTTAGTGAATTTTGGGGTGTTACAGTAAACCTCCAAACATTTATTTAATGTTTATGAAAGTTCCCTCATTTTCTATTCATCATGTTTTACATTCTAATTATTTTTCCTTGTGATTGATGTAAAGATGGTATAGTAATATAAAATTATATCAATTACGATGATAACACCTAACTATTTGATAATACACTTCCACTTAAAATCATAATTTTTCAGTATTAAATTTGGGGGTGTTACAATATCTTTATCATCCTCTACAAACCAAGAAACTAACATCTAAAGTTTATTTCTTATATAGTGAAAAAGCTTCATCTTCACTATAATATGTTATACCAACCAAACTCATGCTTGAATTGTTACCTACGTCAATAATGTCTATGCCTTCCATAACTAGAAAAAAAATGATTTTTAGTATATACAATTTTGTTTCATTACATATATATTACTAAATTAGAAGACACAACTACTGTAATATCCTGAATTAAGTGGAGTGTTATAAGAATTGATCTGGCTATTTATATCAACATGGTATACCATCCTTTTGGTGATTCCATCCTAAGAACTACACAGTTAAGCATGCTGGCCGTGGATCAATTTTTAGGATGGATTACCCTCTTGGAAATTTTAAGAATTTTATAAAAATTTCTCAAGAAGTGCACAAGTGATAACAAAGCATGCTAAAAGGACTCATGTTGATCTGTGGGGTCAGCCAAACAATTTGAAAGCACTCCAAGGTAGCCTCCACATGATCATATTAACTCGGGGTGTTAAAACTACTACACAGACAATGTAAATAAAATTATGCCCCCAAGTTCAAGTTTAGTGTCATCTACCATAATTTATAATACTCATACAACTATTATATGAAAATGATAATTAATCTAATCAAAGTGGGAGAGAATAATTGCTTCACTATTATGTCCATAAATTGATTTTAAAACATTATTTTTTCTTTATTTTCATCTAATAACCAAAAACAACTATTGACATAAAGTGAAGGTTAGTGAAGAACAATGTTCATGGTAGAATAACTTGCATACCTTCACATATGTAAGAGAACTGAAATGGAAGTCTACCAAAATGACACCTCTAACCTATGTTTTAAGGGAACAAGATGATAGATATGTTCAAACGGAGAGGAATCATAGTAGAATTGAACTAGAAAGAACATGCTAGGAAGTAAAGAATACGAGTCCAAAAAAATTTCAGTTCTAACATATATTAGAGATGAAGAAGATGACGTGTGTAGAAAATTTGAGATTTAAAGGAAGAGTGGAGTAGGAAAATATTAATATTCAAAGTAAAATGTAGGAGGACCAAGGAGAGAAAACCAAAACCCAAACCGAAAGGTAAATTTCAATTCCCCTTCTTTTGCTTCGTAGTACAAACTAACACACTATTAACCGATGAACACATATTCTTATATATTTTATGCTCTTTTAATTTAAGTTTTTGGATATTTATTTAAATAATATTTGAGGTTAATTACATTATTTATAATTGTGTACTTAAATTTTAATTATCTCATTTATTTAATTAAATTTGAGCAAAATGATATATTCATAGGAATATTAATAGTATCTTAGATTTTGACTATAAATTTATCGTATGAACTCAGATTTATATGATCTAAAGTCTTATGGAAAGATAAAAATGATATATACAACTTTTTATTTCTAGATATTTTTCTTAAATCTATTCATATCATGATCATAATTGAGATTTAATGTACAACAGTAAGTATATCCTAAAATAATAGTTTGTCATGAAAGGTTTTTACTATTATATTTTTGTCAAACAGAGACATACTAAGGGTAACAGATAATACCTATAACAAACCAAGAAAAGGTTAACAACATGCTTGTGACAAAGAAGAAGAAGAAGAAGAAAGATATGAAGCACTATATAAATATATAATATAAGGCTGAAACAAAAGAAGAAGAAGAACACAAGTGTTGTAAAGAAGAAATTATATATATATATATATATATATATATATATATTATTGGAGATCGAAGTCCCTACCGAATAAATTAAGAATCGAGAATTTTTTCCTACGCACTCCATCCCACATGTAAATTAGAAATCTATTAAATTAAAGTTTAGGATTTATATAAACAAAGGGAATAACTATAGTAAACGAGCGGGTTTGTGATAATGTAGGGAGTAACTGACTGGTGAGAGAAATCTTTGTAAATACACTTCATATTGGAAATTTCTTGTACCTATTCTTAATTTCCTTATTTATATAGTCATTTGCCTAATTTTTACGTATTCCTAATTATTCATGTGATCTTTATTAACTTTATTAGCCATATTATATTAAATGTTAATTTTTATTGTACCTAAATATTACAGATTATATATTATTATGTTTTGATATATAAATTATATTTGTGATTAATGTTTAAATTCTTGTCTTTTATATGAAATCTGATTGATTTTATATTTAGAATTAAAGGTTATAGCTATTCGTTTAATTCTAGCATGTTATTAATTAATTGGAATAAATAGAAATTAATTTAATTTGGGGTCTTCATGAGTAGCCGACTAAACTAAAATATAATTGTTTCTAGCTGTGTAAAAAATGTGGGGTATAATTTTCTCTAGTTGTGTTAAAAATGCGAGGCTTTCAATTTGACTTTGGCTAATGAGATTTTTTAAAACGTAACGTGATTAATTTATATCTAGATTGATTAAATAGAAAATAATTATTTTAGAGAAGTTAATTAGTATTAGGAAAAAAATGTGAGTTAGTCTAATTATATAAAGAAAAATGGAGAGTTAGTGGGTTGATTATTTACGATTAGCCTATCATAATTAATTATTTATAGATATGTCACTTAATAAAAAAATTGGTTATATGGATTTAATATAGATATTAGGATGGAGAAGGGTAGAATATGCATACATTAGTTTAGTTATTAATTAATTTAATTTTATATTTTTAATTTTGATTTTAATTATTATTTATCTTATAGATTAATTTAGTTATTAGAGTAATTCGGTTATTAATTTAGTTATTATTTTATTTTATCATTTTCTTTTCTTTTATATCAACCCCCAAATTCTTGTTGATATTGTAAATAATTTTTTTTATTTTAATTTTTTTAGTTATTTTATATAATTAAATAATTTGATTTTTTTTACTTAAGAGTTTAAAGTTTAGAATTACATCTTTTTTTTAAATAATTATTTTTATCCTATATAATATTTTCAATTATTATTTAAGTTATAGATATATTTAATTTGATGGTGCTAATGATACACTGCCATTAAAATTTTCTAATTATTCTATAATTGAATGCACCCATTATTTTACGTATATTTTGTATTTGGTTTTACTTGCACGTATAAGGAGTTGCTAGACTACTTTACGGCTACTTTCACGTAAATGGTGGGGAACAACATTCGGAGACGGGGAACCTCTACCACGTAACAATCTATCCTAATTACTTGTTTATAAATATTAGTACTCACTTTTTATTATTATTATTCTTTGGATTGGAAGCAATAATCAAGCCATAAATTTTAGCCTTGTTCCACTACCTCGTATAGAGTTGTTCTTCCTCTATCTAATTTATATATTCACGTATAGGTGTAATGGTCTTGCCATTAGCCTACATAAGGAGATAACCGATGTGCATGCGATCCTTATATTCTAAAGTTACATACTCGTTATTTTATAATTAGTATTGTGCATTAGTCGTTCTACATGGCTATGGAAGCATGTGATTATGGTGCATACTATACATGGTGTTATAGTGATAATTGCTAACTGACCTCATAAATCATATGATAATTAATCTTTTATAAAACACGGTAACTAAATGGATTTTAAACATTTTTTAGGGTTAGTGAGGCATAAAGGTAATACCTTAAATTTTTACCTAAATCTAATTCCAAAGAATTAGTATCTTAACTTAATCATAATCCTAATTTTAGATAATTAATATTTTTAATATAACCCTAACCCTGAATAATTAATAATTGATTTCACCCAAATTCCCTAATTTTAAATTCAAACATAATTATAATCTTAGCCCTAAAATTTCTTTTTCCTTTTCTTTATCCTTTATTGTCTTTCATTATATTTTCTATTTCTTTTTCTTATCCTTCTCTTCCATTTTGATCAACCCTTTCCCTTTCAAGCCATGCACCATTGCCTCACATGGCTCTCTCCCTTTTTCCCTTCCTAACCCTACATTATCTGTACTCCTTGCACCACCAGCCACACCAATCCCTTTCCTCCTTAGACCCCGTTGAGAAAAATGCATGCGCCCAAACCTACACCTTCGCTCTATTTGGAGTCATTGTCCACCATCGGCACCATCACCACCATCGGCCACCAAGCACCCCCATTTTCTCTAACAATCGAGGACCACCACCTTCCCATTAATCCTACTCGTTATCGCCAAACCATCATTATCAAACCATCCTTTTTTCGTCTTCCCTTAATGCCCTATTTCTATTGTGTCCCTTCCACAACCCATGCACCTCCCTTCACATAGTTATGTGAGCCCTTCTCTGCACAACCCGTTCATACCCTTACACATAACTATGCTCATGTCATGCACCACTCCTACACCCTTTTTTGCACATGTCATGCATCGCTCCTGCACCCTTCTTTGCACACGTCGTGCACCACCCAACACCACCAACTCATGCCACTCCACTCCTACCAATGTCCACCACTCAAGCCACTTCACCCCCATTAATGTCATTCCCTCACACTGCACAACCCCCGCCCACATCATCACCTCATGCCAAATGCTTCTAATTGTGTCAACCATTGAAATAACACACCCCACCATTACACCATACTCCCACGCAGCAAACCTTCATTCACACCACACTTTCTTGCAACTCAATTTATTTTGGTTTTGCCTCTTTTCCACCCTCATTTGCCTTAGATTTCCTTTGTTGTTTTTTCAAGTCCTAGTAATGTCTTATGATTGATTCTTAGGTAATTTTTTGGTGATCTTAGAGGAGGAGTCTTAGTTTACACATGCTTAGAGACCAATGACTGTTTGGTACTGTTATATAGAAAAGGATATTATGATAATATTGTTGCATGACATGTTGGGTTTTACTTGTATGATAAAAAATGTGATTAAAATGTAAAATCATACAATTTTGTATATTAATGGTTAAGTTTTGTATTGTGGGTCAAGGAGGTGGGCATGGATCGTTATCTAAATTAGAATATGATGTCTAACTCATATGTGTGTGTGTGTGTGTGTGTGTGTGTGTGTGTGTGTGTGTGGTTAAGTATTTTCATGAGGATATATGTTGGAGGTTGAAAATCAATGCATATTAATATTCATAGTTTTTTATAAAAATATGGGCATTTTGGCTATCTTTAGGGTAATTTAGTCAATATGAATTAAATATAGAATTTTTGGTTTTCTAATGTGTTGATTGGGTCAAAATATGCTAAATATATTACATGGAATAGTTGGAGTGATTATGAATGACCTAAGTCCAATAAAATGAGAAAATGACATAAATTTGGGAATAGTAACCCTAGGGGTGGGGTCGTTATTGTATGTGTAAAACTTTAGAGTTAAACATTTTTTTTCATATATGTTTTTTATTATTAGTATTTTAGGAATATAGATTTAATTTGGTGGTTATATGGGTCTTATGGGAAAGTTATACCTAATTTGTGAAATTAAGATTTTATAATGATTTGTGAATGGTAACCCTAGCGATAGAGTTGTTATTGCATGTGTAAGATATTGGAGTTGGACCTTAATTTTTTAACATCTTATAAATATTAGTATTTTATGGATTTGCACTAAATTTGAGTTAGAATGAATATTATGGGAGAAATTATACTTATGTTGTGAAATTAGGGCTTCTTGGGGGGATTATGGCTTTTTCCATGGACGATGTCTCGGTACTCATGTGGTTGTATTTTATGTGGTTTGAATAATTATGTTAAGTTGGATTATGTGCCTTACATATTTACTTGTGTGTCTACATGATAATATTGAGATAAATAATTATGAATAAGATATTAATTACTTAAAATAAAAGATTATACGATTCAAGACTAGTTGTACCTATCTGTTTCATTGGACGATAATAGTGGTTAAGAGTATCTTTTTCCTTGAGGTTGTACCTGTCTATTTCATTAAATGAAAATAATGGCCAGGAGCATTTTTATCCTAGGGTTGTACCTATTTATTCCACTGAACAAGAATAGTGGCTAGGAGTAATTTTTACCCTGTGGTTGTGTATTGTTGATACAGGTCCACCATTTGTAATAAGTGAGATCCCTAAACTCAACATAAATAAGAATATAAATCATTATTATATCATCTTATGAGACCTAAAACCACTTTTCATCTTGCATCATCTTATGTTAACCTATATGCATGTGTATCCTTCAAGTGACATTGTGAAATTGTGTATTTTTGTTATAACTATATTGTTACCCTACTCGGTATATAACATATTAATCATCCTTCTCATGAGTGATGCTCATTCCTAGAAGCAAATGACCCAAATAATTGTGTACAAGTCAGTGATGACCCATTAGATGACTTTGTTACTTATGATGGTCTGCTTGGGGAGGAGCAACCTTGATATCGTTAGGTCTTAGAGTGTAGCGTCATATTATCCAGCACATAGCTTTACCCTAGATACCTTTCGAGACTCTTAGTTCTGAAGTATCAATTTTATGTATTTTGGATACTATACTCAAAGATAACCTCCAAACTCTTGTTTACTTTTATGAATCTACTCATTCTCTATTTGATAATGTTTTAAGCTTTAACTATTTTTCCTTATATTCCATATAAGGCTGGTATGGTAAGCCAAAATTATGTCCAGTATAGCGATAATGCCCACTATATTTCTTTCATGCCTCTGCTCAAAATGAATTGTTTTAATAGTAAAATTTATGGTGTTGTAATACACGTACATATATTTATGAAACACCCTCTTATTAATAACATATTGATGATACTATAAGGTTATCTAACTAGTAAGCTAGTGCTGATTTTACATCGTCGTTATTGGATTGATATTTTAATTAAGTAACTAGCATAGTTACTCTTTTATTTTTATGCCTAAAGTTTGTCACAATTGTCTTATTTTTTTAAATTTTTTTGGTAAAATATTTTATAAGTAATTTATCAATCGACCCTTTGTTTAGATAGCTATTATTTTGTAATTGGTTTTCATACTCTTCATTTTATGAAGTGTTATTTCTCTACATTGTCTTTTATATCCAAATTGTGTTTGATTTATTAAATTAGGATCAAGTATTGTCATTAATTATTATATGATTATTTAAGTGACTATTTTATATTATAAATTGTTATTATTGTATTTCTACTAGAAATACCTTTATTTGTTTTGTAATTGTGGCCCAAAGAGAGAGGTAAGCTTTTATTGGCCTATTTAGTAGTGTGAGATTATTAATCGATACTAGTAGTAGTACACTATGTGGGATGCTCTATTATCTCTCACCAAACAACATAGGATATTTTTAATTAGTTGTCGTGATTGTTCCCTAGCCATAAGGTCCTTAGCAACCATAGTTACCCCAACTATTATTTATCATTGATTGTTTTGTTTTTGTGATTGATTATTGAATTGAATGTGTTTCCTACTAACCAACAATTATTTTGTGAATAATTAATTTATATGCATTTTGGTATTGTTCTATTCTTATCATATTTATGTCTATTTTATGATATGTGTATATTCTGAAAATATTTTGATTTCTATTTTGACTGATGAGCTAGTTATTTGTTGTGCTATGGTTTGCTCACCCTTTTAAAATTTTCAATGACTCATACGAGGCATGATTCAAAGGTCAGGAAATCAAGCATATTGGTGTATAGATAGTCTTATAGATTAATAATAACTTTATGATAATGATATGTAATATGTTCTAAGGTAGCCTTGTATTGAAAAGAACCCTAAGTTACAATATTGTTAAACTCTCTTTTCTATGAAATAATACAAATAGAAGTGGTATTCTCTTAGTTTTCTTTGTTTAGATTTGTTAGCTATATAGTCTTCTCGTGTAGTTGGCAACGAGTAACACCTTCATACTAGGGCATAGTTTAGGGGTGTTAAGGTGATCAAACTCAACACATCTAAACTGAGGGGGAATTCACTTCACCCTAATACAAAAGACTTTAGCCTAGCATGTTAATAACCTAAAAATTAAAAATTATACATAAATACATAAGAAAAAATAAAGTTAATCAATACCTAAATACCCTTGAACATAGATATTTCATACAAGCATCCAGTTTTTCTGCTAAAAACCCACACTTTACAAGAGTGAGAGAGTGGGCATTTAAAGGAAGGAGGGGGAGAGGGAGGGATTGATACCCTCAAAAATAAAATTTTACCTCCAAACCCTTACCCTTGAATCTCTAATAACATTCTTTTTGGCACATGTATGAATATGTATTTTTTCAGCGTGGTAGGTTAATATGAACATGGCAATCAATATGAGTAGCCCCTGTCATCAAAAAACAACATGAACTAACCATACCACCTTGATACTGTGTCATTATTTTTCCAATTTAGCTAATCTTCACTCCTCATTGATCAACCATTCCAAAATAGCCTGCTACCTCTATTCTTACTTGTTTTCTAATAATAGATAAGAAATACAACCAAAGAGCAGTATCAAGAACTAAAATAACTCAATTCCAACATGATTAAAACATTTATATGATTATCTAAAACTTAGAAAAATCATGCAAAAATCATATATTTCATTGAGTAATAGAGTTTAGGGTTGAATGTCAAGAACAAGAGATAATATCACACTATATATAAGTAGATAAGGTGAGGATAATTAATCTCCAACGACCTCTAGTTTTTGCAGGAGTCTGATGTCCTCTATTTATGAAGAAACATGACCCAACCATCCATAATTATTCTAGTGACTAGGATGCTTAGTTAGGTGACCCAACCATCCATGATTGGTTTAGTGGTTGAGGTACTTGGTTTGATTATAGAGTGAAACATCCTACAAGGTCCCAAATTTTCTTGTGTTGGTGTAAAAAAATTAGTAGATAGTCAAACCTGATGGAAAAAACATATACTAACCACCTATGTGCTCATAGGTTTGGGTACATGGGCACTAGCGATGAGTTGGGTACATAAGCACCTCAGAACTCTAGTTATCCAAAAGAAAAATAAATAAATGTATTAACTTAAAATTTTGGAACTTAAAATTTTCATTTTAAAAGAGTTAATAGCGAAATCCAAAACACAAAATGTGGAGGTGTCACGCCACATTTAACATAGAAGAGGCACTCCCTATACCTATTCTATATCGGGTGAAAGGCAATAGAAACTTTATATCTAAGAATCAGGTGTGGAAAACACTTGATTCTACCGTGATATAGGATACAAACTAGAGAGAAGGGAATAAATAGTAAAAATAGAGGACTAAGAGTCCAATGAGAGATAGAGATATCTAGATAACTATATCCTTTACCAATTCGTTTAGCGCTCACCCAAAGCAAGCATATCAAGCTAATAATCATCATTCACCTACAAAACAGGACAAATTTTCTTGTGAGAATGAGAAGCACCTATGAAAATAATGATTACTGAGTAAGGTAATAATATAATCGAAACTGGAAAAACATATAATTACACACATTTATAGTGGGAATTAGAATACATGTAACATAAAAAAATCAATACAAGGTAATTACTGATTCAGATTCGTAATATTTGAATATGATATAGCTGATTCTTTTATTTATGTTGAGTTTAAAGACCCCATTATTCTTAAACCGGTGGAACAATTTGAAACACCTCTTACGACAAAACGCTTTCGGTCACTATTATTAAGTCGGTGGAACATACTCTACACTTCCTAGGGAAAAATGCTCCTAGCCACTATTCTTAAACTGATGGAATGATATGAAGCACCTCCGAGGGCATAACACACCGAGCCACTATTGTAATCCCCCGAATTTTTAAAACCCTATATTTTAATAAATAAATTTTATTTTGGATAAATTAGCTTTTAAATATTTTTAATTTAATTGTTTTATGGATTTTTGAGTGTATGAAATTTGGTATAAATATTTTAATAAATTAAAATAAATATTTTCTTATTTTATCATACTCTTGTTATTTAAACAAATTTTCAAATTATTATTTTACTAAAATTATCCCTTTTAAATCCTTGTATGTTAATTAAATTGTTAAATAAATTTATTACCCAAAAATATTGTAATTTATTATTTATAAATTAAATTATTTTAATTAGAACCAATTTTCCTTTTCTTTTTCCCTTTTTCCTTCTTTCCCCTTTTCTTTCTTTTTCTTTTTCCTTCCTTGGGCCGCCGGCCAGCAGGCCTGCCCTCTCCCTCTCCTGCGCGCTGGGCCACAGGCTCGTTCCCCTGCCTTTCCCCGTATCGCCCGGCCGCCCTCCTTTCTCTCCTTTCTTGCCCGACCGGGCCGGCTCCTTCTTTCTTCGGCCGGTCTGCCCGTCTTGTGCATACAGCCCCCAGCCCGACTCCCTTTCTTCTTCCCTTCGTCTTCTTCCTCCATCACCAGTGAGATTTTCGCCGCCCGACCTGCAGCTCCCTCTCCCCCGTTGACCTTCCCTGTCTCCCTCCCTCTCATTCTCGTCGTTTTCCGGCCATACCGGTCCCACCACCCTTGTCTCCCTCTCTTCTCCCTCTCCCTGCCGCCCCTCTTCTTCTCCCTCTCCCTGTCGCCCCTCTTCTCCTCCTTTCTCTCCCTCTGTTTTTTTTTGCCACCGCCGCTTCTGCCGCCTCAACCACCACCTGCACCACCTCCTTCCACCCTCTGCCTCACCCTCGGACCATCACAGTCCCCATCGAGCCACCTCGCAGCCCATTCTTCCTCCTCTCTTCTTTTCTCTCCCCTTCCACCCCTTCTCGGCAAACACCTTATGCAACCTCGATCCACCGTCGTTCCGCCACCTGTGCCATCATCTAAGTCACCTTATTACTCCCTGCAACCCCCTATACCACCCCCAATCCTCATTTGGCCGAAACCATCCTCCGAAAGCCCTCATTTTTCTCCTCTCTTTTCCTTCCTCGCCAGCTTGCACCTCGACACCCCACTTTGACCGCCACCTTCGCAGCCTTGCTACCGCCGCCTCTGCCACCATTAGCCACCATCAACCCTTCCTCGACCACCACTTACACCCCCTCTCCACTTCTCCACCATTACCTTGCCCCAAATCCTTCCCCACAATGCCCTTTCCTTAGCCCCAAACCACCAACCCGAAAATACCCATTTTCCCTATCTCCACCACCTTCGAGCCCCTATTTTTATTCTTTCTT
This sequence comes from Tamarix chinensis, assembly GCA_030549775.1. NCBI lineage: Eukaryota > Viridiplantae > Streptophyta > Magnoliopsida > Caryophyllales > Tamaricaceae > Tamarix > Tamarix chinensis. The sequence goes on along the minus strand of CM060176.1, from coordinate 108,163,333 downwards.
TGCATGTAGCTCATGTTGCATGAGTAGTATGATTTTTTGCCTTCTTATATTGATTTGAATATTAATTTTAAGGTATAATTATATTTTAAGCTAATTATTCTATTGATTGTTATAAAGCATTATGTCTTGATTTTTATGATTTCTAACATAATAAACCTTGATATTATTTTTAGGTGTTGGTTTTGATAATTGAATATTAAACCTTAAACCGGAATACCGATGAGGTTTGTTTTTGGCGGGAACCGAGGTAACCATTAAATCCCACTTAAATGCATGGATTAACGCATGTTAGCATATTAGGCATTTTTAATGTGTATTATGCTTGATACAGGTTGTTTAGTATTTAATATGTGGTGCTTGTGTTGATTGATGAAAAGGAAGCATGATAGATTGTTTTTATGTATGGAAATATTATTAAGGCAATGATTTGGTTGTTAAGGAAAATGTTATGTATTATCCATGTTGTTTTATGCTATTTTAATATTTAATATATATTAAATATTTTGTGAGCCTTAGGGGATTTTATTAATGTATATTGTACAAGAATATGGCCTAATTTATATATGGGTGTTAATGAGTATTGTATTAACTTTGAAAGTTGTGGATGATGCATTAAGATTGATATTTTATGTAGTAATAATAATAATTTAATAAGTGGTGTGCTAAGGGGTATTATGGTAATTTTGGAGGCGAGGGTAATATGATAAATTTGTTAATAAAAGGAGAAAATGGTAATTTTGGAAGTAAGGGGGTAAAGTTGTAATTTTCTGAATAAAGGGTAAAATAGTAATTTGGTAATAAAATGGGCAATTTGGTAATTTTGTAATAAAAGGGGTAATTTGGTAATTTTGTAATAAAAGGGGCAATTTGGTAATCTTGTAATGGCAATTTGGTAAATTGTAATAAAAGGAAAATTTGGTAATGTTGTAATAAAAGGGTAAACTTATAATTTTATAATTAAAGGGTAAAATAGTAATTTTGTAATTTACGGGCATAATCGTAATTTGGAAATTAAAATATGTAGGATAGTAATTTCATAATTAAGGATAAATGAAAATTTTATAAGTAAAAGAGCGATGTGGTAATTTTTAGGAGTTATGGGGTAAAATGGTAAATTTGAAGGTAAAACGGTAAAACGGTAATTTGTAAATCAAGGGGGTAAAAGTGGAAATTGAAAAGGAGTAAATTGGTAATTATAATAATTGAGAAGGGTAAATATAATAATTTAAATAACTAAAGGGTAATTTGATAATTTAATAATGGAGAAAGGTAAAATGGTAAATATGATAAATGTGAGCGGTAATTTGGTAATTTAACCAACTAGAGGGTATTTTGGTAATTTTAATAATGGAGTAGGGTAGTTTGGTAATCATGAAAATTAAGAAGGGCAATTGGGTAATTTAACTAACCAGGGGTAATTTGGTAATTTTTATAATGGAGAAGGGTAGTTGATCATTGATAATAGAGGACGGTAATTGGGTAATTAACTAAATAAAGTGGTTAATTTGGTAGTTAGGATAAGGAGGAAGGGTGATTTGGTAATTTATCAAATAAGGAAGGGATGACGTAGTGATTTTATAAGTAAGGGGTAAATAAGTAGTTTGTATCTAGTATATCATTATGATTGTGGAATTCGTAATATGGCTCTAATAATGTTGATTAACGAGGTAGGAGTTTTTGATGATTAGTAAGTATCACGAGAATGAGTTTTAATTCGGAAATTAGATGAGTTTAGGGTGGTCTTAATGGTTCTTTCATGTTACCATGGACAACCATTTGAATAAGAAATGTTTAATGATATTCGAACAATTAAAAGTGGATAATTATCTTATTGTTGTGCTTTTGTGATCACCATTAATTAAGACAATAATACTTAAAGCGAAAGACCTCGAGATCGGGAATGGTGGCTCTTTAGGGGTCGCTACCCTAAAGACGTGGTTTAGCCCACGATTATTGGTATTTGCTGGAGTGTCTTTGTGCCCCAGCCAGGCCCTATATCTACTCTATCTAGCTCTACGGACCTAGTTAGGGGGTATGTATACTTAAGGATTAAGTGTCCTTGTCAGTTGGGGACTGAGTTAGCTTTATGCAACAGTACGACTAGGGTACCTTTGCGTCCCTGGGTTACTAGTTGAAGGGTACTGAGTTGCTTTTACGCACCAGTGCAACCGGTGTACCTTTGTGTCCCGGGTTCTTGATCTCCCTATCGAGGCAAATAAATTGAATTGTTGTGCTGAATAAAAAGGGAAAATACTAATCGTTGAAGTGAAAGATTAATGAGCCGGGACCAATTGATTTATTTGATGAGTACCAATCCACCGGAAATAATAGTGGCCCGGGATGTTTTTCCCTGTGATGTTTATGAGTATCGATCCACCATATATAATGGTGGCCCAGGATGTTTTTACCCTGGATGATATATATATATATATATATATATATATATATATATATATATTGTGTGTGTGTGTGTGTGTATTCTGATCCATCGGTCAGAATAGTGGGGATCCCGAGCTCAATTAAATTTGATTTGGTTGTGAATAAATTATGGAAAATACTAATCATTGAGATGATTGATAATGATGGAATAAAGGCTTAAGGCCCAGATGTATCGATCGTTTGCTATGGCCTACTAATAATTATTGATTCATTAAGTATGTGGTTGTATGACTGTGGATCTTAAGTAATTACCTTTCATTGCGTACGCATGTAGTATCATGTGTGGCATTGCGTGATTGTATTTAAGTGCGTTTTTAAAGGGTTACTCAGTACCGTAGTACTGAAGGGTTTCCTTCGTGGGGCCCCTGCCTATTCAATGGACAGTACCCCTTGCAGGTTGTATTCAGGTGCTATTCAAGTGGGCTTTCAGGAAAGAGCGTAAGGTACTGTCCGGTAAATTATAGGGTTTTAATTTGTCTCTTCTAAATTCTATGTATTTGTATTTTGTAACCACCTTCGGTGGATTTTACTCTCGTAAATTATTCACTGCGCTTCCCTGATTTATACATACTGAAGTTTCTTGTAAAATTTTATGTTACTCTTTTAGCCTTAGCACTTGGTACTGGAACGGTATGAGTAAACCGGTCTGGTACTAAGTGTGGCGGTAATACTCCCAAAGTTCACGGTTTATTAAATTGCTCCCGTAAATTTTCTTTTAATTAAACAAAATTTTTCAGTAGTGAATTTTGGGGGTGTTACAACTATTATTAAGCCGGTGGAACGGACTCCTACACCTAGGTCCTGACTCACGAAATATTTCATTGTAAGTGATTAGTGTCTTAATTATTGGATAATTATCTCATAATCATATTATCTTTCATGTTGAGATTAGGTTCCACTATTCTTAAACTGTTGGAATGGTCTGATGCATCTCCCAAGACAAAACGCACCTGGCCACTATTGTTAAGCTGGTGGAACAGACTCATAAAACACCTCGGCTTGGCTCACGTGATCTTTCACTTTAAATGATTAGTATCTTATTCATGATTTTTTTATGAGTAATAAACATAATTAATGTAAGAACGACATCAATATACATATAACAAGACTGTTCTCAAATATTAAGATGCTCATTTTTTCCATAAACCTAAATTCACAATTTAAGCATAACTTACCCCATATTGATTATTTATCCACCAAATTTATTATATGTTCCTCAAATAATAGTGCCATTAACATACCCAAAATTTGAGGTCTAACTCCCACTTTTTACACATGTAATAATAGCCTTATCTTAAAAGTTACTATTCATAAGGCTCCAAAAACCCTAATTTTACAAGTAATTCATAACTCTTTCTATAAGGATCATATAATTAATAAATTCAATATAAATCCCCCAAATACCGATATTAACAAAATATCCGAAATTCATGGCCTAAATCTAACGTTTTACCCGTGTGATAATAACATTACCGTTTTAAGGCTACTATTCCTAAATTAGGCTATTTTCTCGTCTGAAGAACTTATGACCTTCATAATCACTCCTAAACACTTCACATGATATTATTAGTATATTTTAATCCATCTAACAAGTTAAAATACCAAAATTCCCATATTAACCCATATTGACCAAAATGCCCTTAATGATAGCAGGTAGCTCTTATTTCACGAAAATCTTATATCTCTAGTATCATTATTTCCAAATCCTCCTTTTTTCAACATGCATATTAAATATAATTATTTCCCAATTATAATAATTCATTAGGCTCATACTACTCTCCCATAATTTATACTTATCTGTAAAAATACATCCTACAATAGCAACATCATATCAGCACATCATTTTACCATTCTTACTCTTTTTCTAGCATATAAACCAATTTATCATAACATATCATTAACAGAATGAATTTAAAAATATAATAAAAATAACATGATAATACACATAGCCTGTAACACCCCCAAAATTCACTCCTGAAAAAAAATTTATTTTGAAAGACTAAAGCGGAAGCTAGGAGAGAATTTGGGGAATGTTACCGCCACATCTAACACAAGATAAATGTCCACCATCTATCTTATGCTAGATGAAAGGCTAAAACCTGTCAAATAAAACTTCAAACATCAATGCCGTAAGGATAAACTCCCACAAGGAGATATCCACAGGCAGATGGCAAGTGAATCAATTCACTAAATAAAATCATCGCTGAATCAATCAGCGGAACCTGTGAAATAAATCCGAATTTTAAAAGCTTATCAGAGTACGATAAATTAAAAGTTAATTACAATACCCTTGAATTTTAAATACAATACTTGAAACTCCCAAAAATAAATACAGTTAAACCAGACAAATCCCGACGGATCAAATTCCGGATTGCCTAATCTCTCAAGCCAAGTCTTCCACCCAAATAAAATATCTGAACTCAAACCTGCACAAGAAGTCTGCTCCCCACCATCAGTGGATCATCACAGGACCCATTCAATCAAGGTAGCATCAGTACGGGTCCGGTACTGAGTAATCAATACTACCAAACTCATGGAAGGAAGCATAAAACACATAAGATATGAAAGACTCTAGCTTACAATTCTCATGCTCAATTATACAAGCATTACATACAACAAAACACAGGATCACGGATTCATACTTATGATTACATTACGAGGCATAACAACACATAAGATATAAGCGTACAAGAAATCACGATCGCATGCTAAACAACATCAATCCAACGATCTGATAATAATCACTATTACATCTGATTTTATTTATTTACGATGAGTTCAGGGACCACACTATTCTTAAATCGGTGGAACGGTCTGAAGCACCTCTCGGGGACAACACACCCGAGCCACTATTATCATCCGGTGGAACGGATCCTACACCTCTCAGGGCAAAACGCTCCTGAGCCACTATTCTAAACCGGTGGAACGGCTTGAAGCACCTCTCGGGGACAACACACCCGAGCCACTATTATCATCCGGTGGAACGGATCCTACACCTGGTCCTGACTCACGTAATCTTCCACTTTAAATAATTAGTGTCTTATTCATTACTTAATTCATATCATATTCTTATTCACGATGAGTATAGGGCCCCACTATTCTTAATCCGGTGGAACGGACGGAAGCACCTCTCAGGGACAAGTCACCTGAGCCACTATTATCGTCCGGTGGAACGGACTCTACACCTCTCCGGGCAAAACGCTCCTGAGCCACTATTCTGAACCGGTGGAACGGCTTGAAGCACCTCTCAGGGACAACACACCCGAGCCACTATTATCGTCCGGTGGAACGGACCCTACACCTCGGCCCAACTCACGTAATCTTTCACTTTAAATAATTAGTATCTTATTCAATAATTTTAGCCGACCGTAAATCAGGCCCACATAAATAATTCCATGGCATAAAGATACAGCATAGGGTATCATATAATTTCAATCAAGATTCAACCATTCACATACTCAAATACATACCATATTCAAGTGTTATATTAATACACATTGGCATTGAGGCTATGAATTCATACATACATAAAATTACCACACAGAAAACAGCATACACTGGACAGGATTAAATGATCAATAAGCATAGTCATCACCTTCCACTCGGAACAGAAATACATCCAGATTCTATCATAAGTAAAGGTAAGTAATGACTTACCTCAATCCGAAGCTAGCTAAGCAAATTGAGAATGAGAGAGAGCTATCGAAGGCTCAACAATCCACGAGAAAGTTTTCCTAGATCGCCGATAGAAATCGGAACTAGGTTAGAAACTATCTTATCAATTAATAATTCACATATTATAATTAAATAAATACAAACGAATACGAATGATCTTTCTTGGAAAACGTGTCCAAAACTTAGGACTCAAGAGCATAGCTCTATTAAGATTTAAGACTAAAATATAAATCAAATGATTTAAAACCCAAAGACAGAAATCGATTAGATAAAAGACACACATCAAAATCAATTTATAAAACAATCCCCGAAGATTAGGGTTTTTAAATCCCTAAACTACGAATCGACCAAATCACTTCAATTACCTCAAATTGATAGTTTTAAAACACAATTAAACTAATTTTAGATAAATCTGGATAATTAATTTTAACAAAATAGTCTTCCGATTAACCAATTCAAGACGATCCGTTTTCAAAATTAGGGTTTTAAAGCCCGCGACACAAACTCAGATAATTCAAATCAATTTATTCCAATTAAAGGTATTAGAAAGCAATTAGGATCATTTCAACTATTTCTACAAATTTAATTTTAGAAAAACAATTATACACATAACAAATTTCATAATCTCACTTGAAATCTAGGGTTTTAGGCCCGAAAATGCAATTCGGTTGAATTCTATTAATTTAATTAAATTGAATATTTAGAAATGCAATTAGACATATTTTATAACATATCAAATAATCAATTGATCAAAACCGCTAAAAGAAATACCCAATTTAGTACAATTAGGGTTTTTGAGCCCGTAACGCAAATTCGATCAATTCTTGCTAAAATATATAAATTGACGGTTCGAAAATGTAATTAAATGTATTCTAATATAAATTGTATAGTCAATTGAATAAAATGACCCGATTACACAATCCAATTTGGACCCGTAAGAGTTTTGACCTAAAAATCCAATTCCGATTAATTACACACAATTTTCCCAAATCAACACTTCGGATATGAAATTAAATATATTTCAAACGATATTGTAAAATCAATTGAGCGGAACGACTCAATTACGCAACCCAATTTCAATACACACGAATTTTGACCTAGAAATCAAATTCCGATTGATTCCGCATAAATTTCTCAAATTGACGGTTCCAACATAAAATTAAATACATTTAAAAACATATTGTATAATCAATTTATCCAAAATCGCCAAATTGGTCGGATCCGAAAAATTTGGGCATAACCCGGCCTAAAATTCAATTTTCCAAATTCCGAACACAAACCATACAATTAACATATCCAAATCAATCTTACAGCACATATATACATAATACAACAATTAATTTAGCTTATCACAAGCTAAATCACACTCAATTAATCAAATTCAATATTAGGGTTTTCGGATATTTATACCAAACAAAAATCAACGAAATCGGAGCAAAGGAAGGCCGGAGAAGCTTCGTCGGAGGCCGGAGACAGCTCGCCGATGGTCAGCCAGGCTCGCCGGTGACCGGGCGGTGGCGCGAGCTGTGTGGCTCGTCGCTGCTGCCGCTGCTGCTCCTGCGCGGTTGCTGCTACCCTCTTCTGCTGCTGTGCGTGGCTGCTGGGCGCGGCTGCTCGTAGTTGGTGGCGACGAGGGCTAGCGGGGTTGGAGGCTGGCCGGTGGTTGGCGAGGAGGAGCAGGGAGGAGGAGGTCGGGGATGGGGTTTCTGCGCAGGGAGCAGAGCACAGGGGAGTCGGGAAAGGGAAATAGAAGAGAAGGGAGAGAGGAGGGAAAAGGAAAAGAAGAGGGGGGGTCCGACGGTTGGGTTGGGTTTTTTTTTTTTTTTACAAATACAATAATAAAATGAAATACTAATTATCTAAAATTCATTAAACAAAAATTATTTCATAAGATTCCGAAAGCTTAAAATTAATAAAAAGCTATATAAAGAACTTCGAAAACATTTTCGGAAAAACTTACTAACGAACATAAAAATTTGTATTATTTACGGAAATATATTATAAGACCTCGAAATAATATTTAAAAGCATAAAAGTAAATATTTAAATTAAATTCTAATAAACCGAGACTAACTTAAATAATTTCCGAAATCGATTTTCCATAAACCAAAAATCGTAAAACGGAAGAAAATTAATTCCGGAAAGAAATTCACAAATAAACTCCGAAAATCTTTTTAATTTAAAACTTCCCAAACATATTAACGATTTTTAAAAACGAATAAAATTAAAGTCGGAAATATTTTCTACGGATAAAATTATTAAAATAACTTTAACTATTTAAACCGAAATTTTATAATTTAAATAATATATTTCGTTAACGAAATATAACTCCAAAATAAAGTCGTAATCACACGACGAAGTTATAATCGAAAACGAATCTAAAATATTAAAATCAAAACACGAGAAAGAACGAAAATATATATTTTTAACCGAAAATCGAAATCATAAGAATATAATAAAATCATGGTCGTGAACGAATTCATCTAAAATGGTTCGCAACGACAAGAATTAATTAAATTCAAACATGAATTCGAAAACGTCGATAAATCCATAAAACGAATCGAAATTAAAATAATTAAATATTTACATCAAATTACGCTAATAAAATCATTAGGCTTAATAAAATTAGGTTTCAAAATCCGGGGTATTACATAGCCATTCAAACATTTAACAAAAACCCCTAACCATCGACTAGTATCCTTACAAATAAAGGCTTTGGTCTTTAAGCACACTTATCCTAATCCGCTTCTTCTAAAACTTTTGGAATATCACCTAAGAACAATTAACAAAAAAAATTAGAATTATTGATATACTTAATGAATGGTTAATGAAATGGAAAGGATAAAAAATGGGGGAAAACCAAACCAGGGTTCGAAGGAGGTGTCGGCTAAAAATTGTGTAACAAAGAAGGGATCGGTTGGGGTTGTCGAGCAAGGGAGGGCTAGCAACGACACAACTTTCTGTTGATAGGGGGTTGTAGCAGTAAGGAAGGCCTAAAGGAGGGGGTGGGATTGGTGGATTTGGCCAAAGATTAGGGGTGAGCGACGGTGGGGAAATGGTGAAGCACAAGGGGGCTTCAGTTGTTATAGGCGAAGGTGGGTGTGTTGGGCTTCGATGGATGTTGTTGCATGTTGGGAAGGGGTTGTAGCATCTCTTACTACAGCTAGTGGGTAGGAATGGTAGCTCTTGCTGCTGTAAAGGTAGGGGCTTTTGGTGAGGGTTGGTTCAGCAAAGAGGAAAGGTTAGGTGGAAGTTGTCGGTAGTTGATTTTGTGTGTAGCTTGGGGGTGGTTACGGAAAATGTTGTTGTAGCTAGGGGAAGAGTTTCAGAAACTCTTGCTGTAGCTAGGGGAGTTTCAATAGATATTGTGTAACACCCCAAAATTTACTACTTTTAAAAAAAATAGAAACGCTTAAATTAAAACCCGTGAACTTTGAGGATGTTACCGCCACACTTGGTACCAGACCAGTTCACTCCTACCATTCCAGTATTAAGTGCTAAGTCTATGAAAAGGTTATCATCAAACTCATATTAATACTTAAACCAAAAGTTCATAACACAGAAATTAGAGTACACATAAAAGTTTACATAATTCAAAGTATAAAATCAAAGTTCATGGAAAGGAAATAATGTCTACAAACTTTAAAGTTAGAATATGGAAAATTTAATACATTGGAGAAATAATAGAAAGGAATAACAATATCATAAGTAGAGAAAACCGGCCACGCCACTCTGATAATCAATCCAGCCCATGATCATCACTCAGCCCTGCCTGATGCCCTATGGAAATCAATGGCATCAAAATAGGCATCGCCCACCTACACAAGGTTAGAGGGGTCTTCTGCTCGTGGGAATGAGTAGCACCAATGAAAGGGGTGGTCAGTACACTATGTATTGAGAAAGGTTACTGTGCACTAAGGCCAACACATATAAGCACATAATTCAAACCAGATAATAATAAAACAACATACGATCAGTTCGGAGAAATAATAATCGAAGGCCATTTATAGTCCGGATTAATTACTTAATTAATCTCTTATAGATACTCATTCCACATCATGCTCTTTATGAATTTCATGCGAGTACTAGAAATCCTATTATTATAGCCAGTGGAGTGGAGACGTACAAGTCACAATGCACCTAGCCGCTATTCTTAACCGGTAGATTGGTCACATATAGGGTGAGATGCCCTAACCACTATTTCTTACCGGTGGATCGGTTGGCTCCAGCTCACATGGTGTTCCACTGTAAGTACTTAATGTCTTTTATGTGTCTTAGCAACTTTATGGTTTGGTTTATTGAGTTCGGAATCCGCCACTATTATAGCCGGTAGATCGGATATGCATAGGGTAACATACCCTAACCACTATTATAGCCGGTGGATCGGACACGCATAGGATGAAGCACCCTAACCACTATTTCTAACTAGTGGATCGGTGGGACCTGGTTCAATAATTTTTCGCTTTATATGATTAATGTCTTAAGTGTCTTATTCAGAAATTTCACCCTAGACATGCATGACTAACTCCCTCTGCACTTATCCTCCAAAGGCCCCATCTCACGTCATGAGACTCAAACACATCATAACTCGACCCTACCTCCTTTCCTCATTGACTTTACTCACACTAGAACCCATTTCCACGTGTGTGGATCAAGGCCCACTCCTTTTTCACCTCCTACCCACTCACTTCCTCCCTTTAGGGTTTTTACCTAGAAACCCTAGTTTAGACCTAAATGGTCCATCCTACTCCACCTTACACAATTCAAATTATTTTAACACACCTCTCATCACAGCCTATAGATTCCACCTTCACCATCACACCTTCCTCACCAAGTATACGTACGACCACAAAAACCTTAAGTAGCCACACCAAACCCTAACCGACTACACAAAACCCTAGATCACTCTCCTATGTACCCTTATATTATCTCATGTACTATTTTTCATTCAAAGCATTCAAACACCAAAAAAACACTTCCACCACCTTCCTCACACCTCAAATCAACTGTGCATACGTAAAATTCACCCCCATGCAGGCTTTACACACCCATGCAACCCTTCAAACTTTTTCATGCAAAACCCTAAAACTCCCACATGGAACCCTAAATCCCCATTCAAATCCTAGATTCCTCCATGCAACCCTAGATTCCTCCCTACAAAACCCTATATCCATCCATGCAAAATCCTAGATCCATCCATACAAAACCCTAGCTCCATCCATACAAAACCCTAACTTTTGCCATATGAAACCCTAAATTAGATTCTCCTATTCAACTTCATAGGCTAGATTCTCCCATGCAAACCATATATTAGATTCTCCCATGCAAAACCATAGATTAGATTCTCTCATGCAACACCATAGATTAAATTCTCCTATACAAAACCATAGATTAGATTCTCCTATGTGAAACCATAGATTTTTCTACACAAAGCTATAGATTCTTCCACTCTTTTATTTTATTTAAAATCCCCATTTTATTCTTTCACTATTGGATCATTAAAATACTTAGGTCAACTCACATCCCTTCGTCAACTTATTCCCCTTTGGTCAACTTACTCACCTTGGTCAATTTATTTCCCTTTTGTCAACTTACTCCCCTTGGTCAACTTCTTTTCCCATTCTCCTTTTTCATCCTTTTCCCCACACAATACCACATTAAACATCCTCACATGCATGTATAAAAGGTCACAACACTTCACCACATATACATATCAACATATACAATAAGAAGGCACATAAGCATACCTTAACTCCAAGTTGTTCCAAACATAAAATATTCAACTAATAGCACATGATACACAACACAACATTATACAATGATCCAAACATATAATACACATAACACACATAAGACCTTAGTTATACCCTTACCTAAAACGACACCGGTCTTGGAGCACGCTCCTATGCCTCCTTAAGGCTTTAACTGGTCTCACCTATATAAGGGAAAAGCTAGAGATTAGATTCCCTCATATCAAAAATACTATTATTTCCTAATTTATTCTAAAATTAGGGTTTTTGACAAAATAATAACATATTAATAATAGTGACATTAATTAATTACTAACTTTGCTAAAGATATCATTAATAATAGTAATATTGTAAAATTTTATAATATAAGGTTTGAAGACTATACCCTGATAATAATAATAATGATACTAAAAATAATAATGATGATGATCATAATAATAGTAGTAGTAGTAGTAGTAGTAGTAGTAGTAGTAGTAGTAGTAGTAGTAGTAGCGATAATAATAATACTAATAATAATAATAATATGGTTTGAAATAAATGGTGGAATAAGGGCTTCAACCCTTCACCAAAATAATAGTAATAATAATAATAATATGAAAAATAATAACAATAGAAATAGTAATAATACTAATAATGATAAAAACTATAATAATATTGCAAAATAATAATAATCATAATGGTAATAATAGTAATGATAATAATCGAAGATAAAATGAAGTAGGGTTTTGACCCTACATTAAATAAATATAATAATAATAATAATAATGGTAATAATAATAATAATAGTAATAATAGTAATAAGACATGATATTAATAATACTACTACTAAAATTCAAAATAGACATAATAGGGTCTCATCCCTATATAAAATAATAATACTAACATTGAAAGTAGTAATAATAATAATAATAATAATAATAATAATAATAATAATAACAATAAGACATGATATTAATAATACTACTACTAAAATTCGAAATAGACAAAATAGGGTCTCAGCTGGGGCTGTAAATGAGCTGAGCCAGTTCGGTATTCGGCTCGGCTCGGCTCGTTAAAAGCTCGATTCGGCTCGTTCATTTAGTTAAACGAGCCTAAAAGTGAGGCTCGAACTCAAAAAAGCTCGGCTCGGTTCATTTTTTGGCTTTAGCTTGTGAGCTCGGCTCGGCTCGTTAAAAGCTTGGTTCGACTCGTTAGTTTAGTTAAACGAGCCTAAAAGTGAGGCTCGAACTCGAAAAATCTTGGCTCGGTTCATTTTTTGACTTTGGCTCGTGAGCTCGGCTCGGATCAGCTCGTTAAAAGTTCATTTCGGCTCGTTCGTTTAGACGAACGAGCCGAGCCCAAACATCATTTTAGGCTCGTTTAGTTAAACTAGCTGAACCCAAGTCTAGGGGTATTCGGCTCGGCTCGGCTCGTTTACAACCCTTATATAAAATAATAATACTAACATTGAAAATAATAATAATAATAATAATAATAATCACATATTAATAATAATAAATATAATAATAGCAATGATAATAATAATAATAATAATAATAATAATATATAACCGACATAAAAAATATAATAGGGCTTCAGCCCTCAATTGAAACAAGGAGTTGGGGTGTTTAGGGTTGCCTAGGTGGAGAGGAGTAGAATGAAGGTGGCAGCGCAACCAAAGGTGGCAGCACACGATAGTGGTGGTGGCGGCCAAAAATTAAAGAAGGATAGAAAGAGAGGAGGAGGGGGAGAAAGAGAAAAAGAAGAGTGGGGGAGATAAAAGGAAGTCTGTAGAGGCTTTTGGAAGGTGAAAGGGGTAGTGGCAGTGGTAGAAGTGGTGGCTAAAGATGGTGCGAAGAGCGGCGGAGGTGAAAGGAAGGCTGATCGGGGAGGTAACTTTACACAGCGGGGGTGGCTTGTGCAGAGCAAATTGAGGGATATAAGTGGTTTAGTTAGTTAGAGGGCGGTGTAAGGAGTACTCGGGTGGGCAGATTGGGCGGCGTTGTTGGCCGAAGGTGGCAGCAATGGCATATGACATGGCGGCAACACACAAGGGGGTTTTCTAGGTAAGAAATCAGAGGGGAGTGATGGGAAATTAAGGTTGGTTGGTTAGGGTTCACCGGTGTCAACAGAGGCCAGCGAAATTCAAATCGGGCAGGGGTGTTTGCACGGGAAGAAGGGGATCATGCGTGAGAAAAAGAGAGGTGTGGTTGGGTCAAAATGGTCGGCGAGTCAGTAGGGAAGAGGGAGAAGCAAAACGGCCAGTCAATGGCGTGATCAGCGGCAAAAAACCAGAGGCAGGGAGGTGTTGCAGGTCGACAGGGAAGGAAGGAGGAAGGAAGAAGAAGAAAGAAGGGCGGCATGCGTGGACCGGTGGTCCAGGAAAGAAAAGAAGAAGGATCAGCCGACTTATGGGGTAAAAATAAAATGAAATGCAGCATACTGACCTTGGGCCGCGCCGGAGGAAGAAAAAGAGAAGAGAAGCTTGGGCCACTAGACAGACCCAGTTCGGGGGGTAAGGAGGAAGAAAAAGAAAAGAAGAAGAAAGAAAAAAGGAAGAAAAGAAAACAAAAGAAAGAAAGAAAAGGAAAAAGGGAAAATGAAAAAAAATAGGTGAGTTAGGTTCAATTAAATTAATTTGAATATTTGAAATATTTAAAAATAATAATATTTAAATCCCTTTTTAGGCTAATTTAGAATTTTTGAAATATTTTTCATAAATTCCATTTTAATTAACAAAATACCCAAAATTTTCTAATAAGAATATTTATTATTTTCTTCTTGAATTTCCCCAAATAAATTCCCTTTTATTTTAATAAAAATAATTTATTTAATTAATTTCAAAATAAACCCTTATTTAACTAAAATTATTAAAATTAGGTTTTGGGGTATTTCATCTTGCTAAAGCTACAGTGGAGGTGAAGGTTTCCAAGAAAATGTGGCCAGTGGAGGAGTACATTGCAGGGAAAAATGGTGAAGCTGAGGGGCGATGATGGAGGCTTCTTTCTTGCATGAGGGAGCTTGAGAGAAGGAGGGAGTGTGTGGGCTATTTGGGGGGCTAATTTATGACACAAAATGAAGGGATTCGAGGGTTAAGAAGAGGATGGCAAGTAGGGAAAGGAGGAACAAAACAAGGAGAGTAAAGCAAGAGGGAGGGAATCGTGCATGGTAGGGGAGGCATATGGTATGAGGGTGGCGTAAGGGTGATGTGTTGAGGTAGAGGGAGAGTAGGGTGAGTTAATAAAATATAATAGGTTGGGGGTAATTTATTTAGGTACAAAATCGGGTAAAGTGTCCAAGTAAAAATTATCCGTTCATCGGAATAGGTTTATTTGACGAAACGGATATCGGTTATGATCCAAACCTAGGTTTAAATTTTAATATGCACTCTCTATCATATATTAGCCTAATTAAAATTTATAAGTAATAAATTGTAATAATGTTATACATATTAATAATATTTTTAGTACAAGCACCCTACAATAATTATTATAACTAATACACATAATTATCTGTGACAATTATTAGGGTTTTCTGAAAAATGGGGTATTACATTGACCCTTAGTGTTCAAAGAGTTTAGGATTATAGAAAAACGATGAAAATTCACTGACATCCATTTCTCATGACCTTGAAATTGATGGAGCTTATAGTTGTAAATATATAAAGTAAGAGTTCTTGTTAACCAACATTAATATCTACCATTGGAAAAACTGGAAGTATGCTAGTGGTCCCATTGCAAGAGGCCTTCAAGTTTTGGAGGCCCTAATTATTGTATGTTAGATGGATATTAGTTAAATAAATAAGTAAACTTATAGGTATATAAAGATAAAGATGATTTAGTTGATATTTTTTTATACAAAAAAAAAAATAACTTCATTTATCTCACCAAGTTTGAGCCATAATTCAA
>CM060176.1:107455714-107547083 GCA_030549775.1 Tamarix chinensis | reverse complement strand
AAAGCTACTACATCACAAGATTTAATTAGATTCTATTAGATCCAATTATTTAAACTATATTACATCACCAATTCAACAATTAATTTAACTTATCATTAGTTAATCATAGAAATTTAATCAAAATAAGAGTTAGGGTTTGGAAAAAATATATCTACGGAAATTAGCCAAAATAGAGTAGGTAATGGTGGTGGAGATTTATTGGAGGTTAGGGAACGTTCCCTAGTAGCGGACGCCGCTGAGGTAGCTAGTGGTGGTGAGGTGAGGTGGTATGACATCTACAGATGCCATCTGCTATCGTCTACTGGTGTGCCAGAGCTTGGAGGTTAGTGATTTACTATGGTGTGGTCAAGTAGGCAGGTAAGGTGGTATGGCAGTGGCGTGGGTAGATCGAAAACAAAGAAAAGATAGGGGAACATGCAAGGAGTAGGAAGCACTAAAGCAGAAGGTTGGGTTGGGACTCAAGGGGTTTTGAAATTAGTTTGCACCGCAGAAAAAAAAATGGGAAAGGAAGATAGACAGGAGGGGAAAAAATAAGGAAAGGGTGGGTGACTGAGTGGGCAGAGTCTACTAGCACGTAGAGTATTTTTTTATATAAATATCTAAAAAGGAATTATATTAAAATATAATTTCAACTAAATTTAATTTTGGTCCAAATAATAAATCAAGTAAAAATTATACACACACACACACACACACATCTAAATTTATTTATATATAAAATAAAAAATTATAAAAATATATATAAATATTTTTCTTCAGATTGGATATTATTTATATTTGTGAAGTCAAACAAACTTCAAATATCTAGTTTTTTTGACTTTT
The DNA here is from genome assembly GCA_030549775.1 of Tamarix chinensis. Lineage (NCBI taxonomy): Eukaryota > Viridiplantae > Streptophyta > Magnoliopsida > Caryophyllales > Tamaricaceae > Tamarix > Tamarix chinensis. Next base: position 107,546,261 of record CM060176.1, on the reverse strand, counting down.
TATATACTGGATTGGATATTTAATTTTAAAAAAACGGGATTAGTTATTTGATGTTTTAGATTAGATCGCTTCAGATATCGGATCAGATAAGCAAATATCGGATAACAAAAACAACCCTACCGATTAGGTTGCATCTTATAGGAATAGAAGCATTATTTAAGAATGACCCTATTTTTCAATCATCTAGTCATATATAGTGTTTCTAATTTCTCCTAGATTCCTGTAGTAGTGGTTTCTTTGGAGACCTCCCTAACTACTCTATCATCGAGGCACATAATCATAATGCTACGTGCCTTCTCCATAAATTCAATATGAGTTTTATCATGAATTCCTTCCCATACTTTCTTGTCTACCAACACCAAGTGGAAACCTTGTTGTACCAGTAGGGCTTTCATCTTTACCCTCTACACCGAGAAGTCATTCTTCATTGTGAACTTGTCAACTCCAAACCTTGCAGACCCCATTGATCCCTTCTTTCTGCTATGATACCAATTGTAGAATTTGGAGAGATGGATTCAAGTATCCAAGAATCAAAATACTATAAGAGAAACTAAAGAACACACTCCTCTAAGAACAAGAAACCAACAACACACGATTGCTATCTAGTACTTCTCAACCAAATGTAATCAAGAAATGAAGAAAGGAATCATTAGCTTTATTGATACTCAAATGATCAATGAATAAAAGCTTTAATCAAGAACCAATCACTTTGAGTTTTTTAATCTTAGTCCCTCCTCTTGGATTGCCTATCTCATAATTTTAGTTTTCTTCTAGCTATCTCTTCCTTTCGATACTTACCATCCTCATAAGTCCCTCTTATATATATGTACTACAGAGAAGAATAGAAAGAAAAATAGAGAAATACAAAGCTACCAAAAACTACTCACTCAGACCCTCATAAACCCTAAAACGACACAACTCAACCTTATATGTTATAAGTGAATAACATCCAGGTGGAATGCGTAGAAGGAAATTGCCAATGCTAATGTGGAAAACTTCCTTATTCGGGTTCACAGTTCATCGGTGGTCATTTTCTATCTTTTAGGTGAGCACATGATTTTATTTATTAATTTGATTATTAATTGTTAAAACTTGAAACTAATTTGTTCTATTAGTTTGATTAGTTCAATTTAATTTTGAATTAACTGTGTTCTTCAGCTTGTGTGATTCAGGAACACAAATATTTTGTTTATTAGTTGTTATTATCTATCTCTACGGTGAGTACATAATTTTATTTCATAATTTGATTAGTATCCAATATAATTTGAAACATGGCTTATTTATGCCACTAGAGCTTATTTGCTATCTTTAGGGGCATGTTGTTTATAAAGTATTTCAGAATATGGCATTATAGGTCTTTGGTCATTTGTTATAAGTTTTATTTCAAGATTGATTTTGAACATGTCAAGTTAGTCTTTTAGTTATTTGTTGAGTAATAGCAATGTTTATTACTATGCTTAGGTAATAGCCCTACTTTGTTTTATAAGGGGGTTATAAGAATTGGATTTGGTTAAAAGTTGAGTATATCTCTCCTTTAGTTCTTATGTTATCAAAATTGTATGTTGTATTGTTCTTGATTCATGGAGTGCTGATATATCAATGAATATAACATATATGTTTTGCAGTTTAGAGCATAGAGCATGAAAGTGGTTAATATGTGTTGTCTTATGAATGTCAATGAATAAATGTTAATAATTGATTGACGTGGGAGGGAGGGAGAATGTGGCAGCTCGATGATCCAAATACCTTACTTTCCATTTTTTCTAATATTATATGATAACATTATCCCGTAGGATGACATAGATGTTATTAGTCCCATCTCCCCCACACACCTCCACCTCATACCTAAAATATGAAAAAAAAAAGTTTGCATGTTGTAAACACTGGCATTGATTATGAGAATCCATTATTTTAAAATTTACAAACCTCGAGCCATTTTTTACATCAGACTTTATGCAGTTAGCATAATTAGATTTTAGATCACACATTATGACCCTCCTCCCACAAGCATTGCAACCAGTGTAGAACCAATTAGTATTAGGATTTGGTTCTACAACTAAGATCAGAACAATCAAAAAGTAATTTCTAGCCTATAAAAAACAAACATATTAGAGGCCAAACTGTTAATTATACACATACATACATACCTTTGGTAGCTGGGTTACTCCCTAGGTTAAACATGTTGGTATTAATTTTCCTAAACTTTCCAAGGCCACACTCAGGTGTTGGGAATTATATATCAGGATTGTTAAAGATGTAGAATCACGATAAGGACCCACGTTAAGGGTTAATTCAAGTTTTTGACACTGAGGATAGTGGTAATAACATTATCCATTATAAATATTTAATTTCCTAATACTCTAATAAAATTTTGAAATATATACATAAACTATATTTTTTACATTATGATTAGGAATTGGTAAGTTTAATCATGGGATAATTAAATTGATTTGTCTAATAGATACCATTGGACACACTTTACTATAATTTTCCACCTAGAATGGTATAAGTAGTGCTTTAATTATAAATACAAAAGCAGCTTTATTGTAACCATAAATGTAATTAGGAGTGAAAATAGAGATGGGATGTCAATATAATTACTGAAAACAAAACGTGGGATGCTTTGAATATAGTTTAATGAATCCCCTCTTCTTGGTCATATCTATGTATCATTCTTTTCCACTTCAAGCTTATTTCTTGAAGATTTAAACCTCATTTTATATATGTCTATATGTATCATTCTATGTATCTGTTATTTTATTAGGAGTAATTACCCATCATGGGCTTTAAAATTTCCTATACATTTTAAGATTTGGATTCAACAATAAGATAGAGCTCTTGCAAGCAAACGACCACAACCTATTCATGTGTTTTCATAAATATCATACATAGATAAGAATGTCGCCATTTCTTCTTGTATATATTTTTTGATGCAACTAAATAAAGATCGAATATACTTATTTTCCCTTGAGTATTATGATTGAGAGCACATAATGATAGTCCATTAGCTTGACATCCAAACTGAGAAAACTCATAATAGAAGCAGTTGGCTCCCAATAGCAATTGTCTTTGATCGGTTGGTGTCCTGGAATATTTTTGCATTAAGGGAAATAGTGGGATTGTCTTTTATCAGCTCATTTTTCTTGATTCTATTGCTACTAGCTAGTGGGAATATACTAGTAGTTAATAGTGGGAATATACTAGTAGTTACTGCTAAAACATTATCAAGAGACAATTCCCTTTGTGTTCTGATAGTTTCAAGCTCCATAATCTTCATTGAATATCTTGTGCATACCACTGTAGGGTTGTTTTAGGTAATGTGAGTGACCATTGTGCACATCATGCTTACTACTATATCATGATTTTCAAGAAGCCTAAGATCAAACACTTAACATTTTAAAATTATCTCTCTCTCTCTCTCTCTCTCTCTCTCTCTATTTCTAATTAGATAATTAATATATAAGCCTATCCAAATACGAAGCAATCTTAACCAAAGCCATAAGTGGAAAGTCACCCTAGTTACCATGCAACTTGTTTCTAGTTCTATCATGATTTATCATGTACTAATCTAGTACTCATAACTACTTACTGCCAGTACTTTGCATTTGATTCTGATGAATTGATGATTTTATCCGACACTATGGAGATGCCACTGTGTGTGTAGAAGTTGGACATGCTTTGCTATCTTTTTTATGTCTTTTTTGTTATTTTCTACAGTTGGGGGGGGGGGGAATACGCCCTTAGTATTTTTATTGTGTTTTGTTTAAAGGGATTTTTAGTTTTTAGTTCTTGTCTACTATAGCAGGCAACATCTAAAATAAAATTAACAATTAATTCTCTAATCATAGGCATGAAAACAGAAAGCTTGGCGACAAGGCATAGTTCATATTAATTAAGTTTGAAAAGCTACATTACAAGGAGTTAGCAAAGAAAGGTATTGATAATTTGAGTATAGAGAAGGAGGCATATGACATTGTACTTAATCATTCTAGTACATATGCTCAGGATTAAGAATAGCATATCTAGTGCTAAAGGAGGGTAGGATGAACATAATGTCTCATATGCAAATTGAGCTAGAGCAGCTTTACATCCATGAGCTTGAAATGTCAACTGAGGTGGAGTAATTCTAAGCCAATGATAAAAAGAAATAGGAATAAGTGTAATCCCCCAAAATTTTTAAAAGCCTATAATTTAATAAATCATTTTTATTAGGGATAATTTAACTCTTAAACTTTTCAATTTAATTATGTTGAGGATTTTGCCTTTTAAATTTATTTAATTTAATTATTTTTAATTATTTGAGGATTGTGAGTATATAAAACTAGATGTGAATATTTAATAAATTAAAATAAATAAATTGCTATTTTATCATACTCATTTTATTTAGATAAGGTTTCAAACCAATAATTTCTAAGAGTTACCTTTTAAACTAATATAATAAAATATATTAAGTTAAATTATTAAAATTTTGTTTATCTACCAAAAATACTACAACCTATTCCCCATAAGCTATCTTATTTATTTTCTCCCATATTTTCCCATTTCCCCGACTGGGCCAGCCCACCGGCCCAGATCAGTTTTCTTCCCCCCGTCTCGCACGCCGAGCCTGCCCCGCTGCTCCTTCGCCCGAACCGCCCGACCGGTCGCCCCTTTCTTTTTCTTTTCTCCCCTGGACCGACCGGTACAACCCCTTTCCCCTTTTCTTCTTCCTCGCGCTCCATTGCAAATCACCGCCCTCCCCTTCTGCGCCGACAAGCCTCCTGCACCGCCTGCACACCTTCTCCATCTCTTCTGCACCGCCCGTCTGTCCCTCCTCGACCGACCGACCACCCCCACACCTCACACAGGCCTGCTCCCGCCCCCTTCCTTTTTCCCGACCAAACCACAGGTCTGCCATGGCAGACCCGCGTCGGCCTGCCACCGACGGCCGGCGTGCCAAATTCCCGCCTGCTCGTACATTCCTCCGCCCCCTCTCTCGATCCTCCCCCATTTTCGAGCTTATAAATACCCCCACGAGTCTAGCATCGGGCTCTTTTGAAATCGCAGCCCAGAAAACCCCCTTGCGCCATCCCCGTTTCAGACAGCCACCCCGTCGCCGCCGCCCGATCCACCCACGAAACTTTCCCTTGCATCACCCTCCACCAACCTAGGCCTCCCTCACCCCTCGGTTTGCTCTGCACGAGCCACCATGGCCGTGCAAAGGGCTCTTCCCGATCATCCTTGCTTCTAGCCCCGCCACCCTTCTCACCACCACCCACCGTCGGGGCCGCCACTTCCAGCACCCCCTCTGCCTTCTAAAACCACCAGGGGAGCTTCCTCTACCTCCCCATATCTTCTTTTTCCCCTGCCAGCCTCTCCTCTTCCTTTCTCCTCCCTCCACCACTTCTCCACCACTCTTATCCCCCATCACCGCCGCCGCCGCCACCTATGCCCCGAGCACCCCTAGGTGGTCCTCTAAACTCCCCAACCCCTAAACCCTTGTTATACAAATGCTAGTTATTTTTAGTAGTATTATTAGTATTATTCTTAATGTTATTATTATTATTATTTAACCTAACCTTGAAATATTTATAACTGTTATTATTACTATTATTAATGACCTATAACTTTAGTATTATTATTTTAACATCATTATTGTTATTATTACTAGTATTACTATTATCATTATTATTATGGTTATTATTATTATTATTATTTTAGTTCCTTGTCACTATTAGTAATATTTCATATATCACTAACCTTACTATCACTACTACTATCATCATTATTAGTAACATTGAACTATTACCATTAATAATAAATATTATTAAAATTACTTTAAATTATTGTAGCTATTAAGACCTACTTTTTATTAGTAGTAGCATGATTAGCTACCTTAAGAATAATAACCCTACTTTTACTTATAAAAGTAATATTATTATTTTTAGTCCTAATGGTAAGTTGTGATAAGGGTAAGGTAGGAAGAATAGTCAATTTGGTTAGAGGGAAGTTAATCCATAGTTTTCCCTCTTATAGGCGAATCAAGTCAAAACCCGGAGGAGGCGTAGGAACGTGCTCCAAGACCGGTGCCGTATTAGGTAAGGATGTGGCTAAGGTCCCTACGTGTTACGTGACTTGTATGCCTTGGATGCTTTGTATATATATCATGTCCTGTTGTGTATCACATGATTGTCCTTAACGTGTTTTATACGTAGCGCAGCTTGGAGTTAAGGTACGTGGTATGTGTTTTTCTTATGACATGAATGTGATATCCATATATGGTGATTATGATGCGCTGTGACATGATGTAACCCTCTAGGACATGCATGCTAGGGTGATTATTACTATGACATGGAGATGAAAGGACAAAAAGAAATAAATGGGAAGTGAGTTGCCAAAGGGGGGTATAAGGTTGACCCAAAATGAATAAGAGATGATAACTATGCATGAGAATTCTAGGGTTTGCATGGGTTGGATAAAACTTGTATGGGGATGATCGTTACGTGAGAAAAGTTGTATTAAGGTGTAAATAAGCTAAAGGGAGAGTTGTGTAGTGTTTGGAGACTTGGGATGAAAAATAATACGTAGGTTGGTGTAAGGGTGTATAAGGGACCCAATTAGGGTTTTGGGAGAAAGTAGTAATCTGGAAAATGTGGAAGTAAAAATGATTAAGGGAGAGTGGAGTATGGGTTAAGAGTGGAAATTGTTGTATAAGGGGTGATTATGGATGTCATAGGAGAGAAGAGATATCGGGTGAAAAAGAGAGGGGTTACTTGTGGGAGAAGAAAGGTGCTAGGGTTGAAGTGGCCAACTAGGGTTTTCGGTCACATATGGAATCGAGGGGTAAAGCAATATGATTTGGGATTGGATCTAAATGAGATAAGGTGTGGGACGACAAATGGAGTAATGGTAGTGTAAGTGAGAGAAAGTTGGGCCACATAGGTTCAATTAGGGTTTCCAAGGGAAAACCCTAGAGGGAGATAGCATGTGGAGTAGATGTCACGAGGTGTTGGGCCTTAACCCACACCCTTAAGAGTTGATTTTCATTATGTGTAAGTGTAAAGGAGAATAGATATCGAGGTGTGATAAGGGGCACAAGTGTCTCAAGATATGGGACGGGCCCTCCTGGGAGGATAAGTGTGGATATAGTTAGCCGTGCATGTCAAGGGTAAAATACTTTCAAATAAGATATGTTAAGACACTAATCACTTAAAGAGAAAGATGTTGAGCCGGACCCAGACCGGTCCACCGGCGAATAATAGTGGTTAGGGCCGGGGTGCCCCACATGACCGGTCCACCGGCTATAATAGTGGCCAGGCGCGTTTTGCCCTGCATGATTTCCGGTCCACCGGCTATAATAGTGGGGGATTCCGTGCTCAACAAACCGAACGTAATAACGATAACACATGGGAAAGACACAAAGTAATTACAGTGAAACATCATGTGAGTCGGGGCCATACCGGTCCACCGGCGAATAATAGTGGTCAGGAGCGTTTTGCTCTGCATGACTGGTCCACCGGCTATAATAGTGGCCAGGCGCGTTTTGCCCTGCATGACCGGTCCACCGGCTATAATATTGGGGTTTCCGCACTCACATGAATTGATAAAGACTATGATGTGAATCGACTATATTTACCAGAGATCTAAAGAATAAGACTATCCAGACTGTAGTTGTCATTTATCATCTATTTTACTACTTGTAGCTCACGTGATTATGCCATGTATACTTTGTGGTGTGATTTGTATGATGGCCTTAGTGCATCTGTTACCTTACTCAATACATAGCGTACTGACCACCTGTTTCATGGGTGTTGCTCATTCCCAAGAGCAGAGGACCCACCTGAGTTTGTGCAGGTAGGAGATGATATATTCGATGCCTACGACTCTTATGAGGCATCGGGCGGGGCTGAGAGTTGAGCCTAGACTTGGCCTGGGGACCGAGAGCGACATGGCCGGACTCTCCTTTTCATTTTGTTTTACCCTGTATCATTTTATTGTAGTTCTATTATGTCGTACGATACTTTATGTTCCTTGAGAACCTTGTCTATGTACCCCTTTGGCTTGTAAACCTTTTTATGCGTACTCTGAATTTTATATTGTGAACTATTTAACTTCCTTATGAATCCTTGTTCTAAGTATTAGCTTTTGTTTGATGGTAATCCGTTTTAGCCTTAGCACTCGGTACTGGAACGGTAGGAGTGAACCGGTCTGGTACTGAGTGTGGCGGTAATATCCCCATAATTCACAGTTTTCTTATTTCGCTTCCATTACTTCTTTCATTTAAAACGAAATTTTTCAGTAGTGAATTTTGGGGGTGTTACAATAAGCTTCGGAAAGGGAAGAAAAAATAGAGGAAGAAGCCCGAGAACGAGAGGATAAGATTCGTTCTCTCTATAAGTATCCTCCACCACAAACTTGTTGAACTTCTTGTTTCCTACTACACGATAGTATTTCTTAGACCAAAAGGAAAAAAACAAAGTAATCAAGGTGAATCTTCTATAGGATCAAGATAGGATAAAATTCTATTTAGATAAGCACATATTTGAGAGGTCATTTGATATTGGCGACATTATCTTTTTGAAGCTCCAACCTTATAGGCAGACTTTCATTGTTGCTTGAAGGCATCTCAAACTAGCTTCAAGATATTATGGACCTTATAAGGTGCTAAAAAAATTTAGTAAAGTGGTGTATAAGCTAGATCTTCCATATACCTATTTGATACACCCTCTTTCATGTTTCCTTACTAAAGAATAGTTTGAGTAAGGCAACTAATACCACTACAAAGTTGCCTAACTTTTGATTACTCCCCTTAGAGTTATATAAAAGCATCAACTTGAGAGGAATAATGTGAGAAATCACTCAGTTGTTTATTGAGTGGTACAACCTGGGTCCAAATAATTCCACTTGGAAAGATTTTACTTCCCACCAAGCTCAATTTCCTGATTTTGATCTTTAGTGAAAATATCTTCTAAAGCATAAGGAGGTGTTACAATAGCCAGCCGAAAGGCAATATGGAGTTGAGTTGATTCATGAATTAAGCTTGTAATTAACCAGAATGGATGAACTTTCTTACTTTGTCATTTCTCAATTTCTTCAATTTGTCGGCACTCAGTTGTTAGAGCTACATTATTTAGCCGCTATATATGCTCCTCTTGTAATGGATAACAAATCTATTAGAGAATTAATTGTCATTTTCTATCCCAATCTATCATTCTCTCTCTCTCTCTCTCTCTCTCTATATATATATATATACACACACACACTCTTTCCTTTCCTCTCATCTTCTTCCTTTTTCTCTTCTTACCACCATAGCTCATCTCTATTGGGCAAAAGTTACATTATATATATATATATATTAAAACTCTACATTCAAAAGTCGATTCCACTTCTCGTTTTCCTCCTTATTTTATTAGAAAGTTAGAAGTTTTGATTATTTGAGAGGTTAGGGGTGTTGTAGCTAATAGTTAGGCCTGAAGGGGATGTGGGTTATATAGGACTATTGGCTATTATTAAATTGCTATAATTCAAAATTAACAAGATTGCCATCAGCTTGCTTCCCAAAGCTTTCATCTAAAGATATGCCAATTTCACTCCTAGTGAATACACACTATAAGGAATTTACCCTGGTAGCATATGTTCCTTTGTTTTCATAAGCTAAAATGTGAGAATAAGCCTTTAGCTCCAACCTATTGTTGTTAATACTATTAGTAACTATTTGTGCTAAAGTCGCAAGTCACCACTTGTCTTCAAGGTTATTTTAGATGGAATAGTAATTTTATTCATGGGTATAAACTATATTTCAACTCTTGAGATTGCATTGAATTATGTATGAAGAGATTTACTCTAACAATATAATCCTTCTTCATTTTGAAGTAGCTGAATCCTCAGGAGTACCATGAAGGAAAGAGAAATCATCACCTTTCTTGCAATATCCATTATAGAAGAAGTAACATGCAGTATTTTTCATGCTTTGGGCTACAAAAGAGCGATGAAAGAAACATGCATCTCCAAATGATGCTTCAAAATAGATCTCTATGAGGTACAGAGAAGTCTATCATCAAATATCAAAATAAGAAAAAGATTTTACACCAAAGTTAAGAGCTTCAATGCACAACATGCACATGAATATCTACATACACATAATTTCTTTACTTTTGAAAAACACAAATCACCATCTTACTTCTCCTAATGCATAAAACCAAAAAAGAAAATAAATAACGACGAAGTGAATAAATCTAGCACCTAGTGAGTTGACAAAGAGAGCCTTCATTTTGACTCTAGGACAAGCTGGTATTATTGAGGCCATTCTTTTGACTCATTTTTTTATGCAACTTTCATTGCATCAAGAGTACACCATTGAGATGAATTCACTAGGACTTTGTTTGGGTGAGAAACAAAAGAAACAAAGGGAATTAAAAAAAATAATAGGATCCTTAAGGTGATTCACTTTTAATTTTTTTATCTATAAATTCATTATCTGGATAACAATAAATTTAAGAAACTTGAATAAATAATTTTAACATTAACAATTCAAAAAGTATTACGAAGTTTGTAAATTCTATTTTAGAGTATCCAAACACATTGTTTAAATAAGTGAAGTTTATAAATTCTCATTTAAAGTGAAACTCCTCCTAAAAATGACTCTATCCAAACCCTTTATTGATTGGAAGCCACCAAAGGATGGATACTTAAAACTCAACATAGACAACTTGGTAACCAAAAATGGTGCTAAAGCAATGACTCATCAAAAACTACCTTGAGGCATGGGTTGTAGGTTATTGTAGAAACATAGGTTCAACTAACAGTCTTCTTGTACAATTTTATGCTCTTGGAAATGAGTTTAACATTGTGAAAACTCTAGGATCGCAAAGTATTTTGTGTTGAGTGCGACACCTTGTCATTTATTCAGCTTCTTAACAGTTGTCCATCCATTCACTCTTGTTTTGGTTTATCATTGGCTTATAGGGCATTTTTATGGGAGTTCCTTGAAGTGAAGGTGGAACATACTCTGAGGGAAGAAAACACAACCGCCAATCTTTTGACAAACTATTTTAACTAGATGAAAATTGTTTTTTAAAAGAAAAAAAATACTTTTCCCTTTCTTTTTATATAATGTTCTAGTTACTCACTATTTGGGACATTTTTTTTCTTAGGCATGCAGAAATTTTATCTTAATATATATTTATTTACATTACTACAAAAATGATTATGTATTTATTAAAAAATATTATTATCATTCCGTCTCAAACATAATTTTAGATTCTTTTTCAATTCTCTTGCAATAGAAAACATAACAATTAATATATTTAGAAAAATAAAATTTTAGATTTAATTTTCTATTATACTTTTAATTAACAAATGATGCTATGATTGAGTAATGATATTGTATGTTTTTGGATAATTTAATTTGAACAAATTAAGTAAAGATATGCTGAAAAACAAATTTGAGTTACAATTTAAGAAAACCAAAATATGGAAAATATCTTTACTAAATTGAAGGAATAACGATTAAATTAAAGATGTGAATTTAGGTGGAATGAAAATGGCATAATATTTCAAAATATTATTTAAGTATAATTATGTATAGTAATTGATAATGTAAAATAAATGATAAGATAGTTAAAATGATATATTTATTCTTCTTCTTTTTCTTTTCTGAGTACTAAAATGTTATATTTCTTAAGCATTATCTTAATCTAATTTTTAGGTTTTTAATGAAACTTACCTAAAATAAATTCTTCAAATGAGTAAATAATATTATTAACTACTTTGGTCACGCTCAACTAAGACATAAGTAAATAGGGTTGGATTACGAACTTTCTAGACTCTAATTGTTAAGGAATCACTTTAAATCATTAAAATTTCGCCTTATTTATTAAGTTAAAGGAACGGAGAGTGAATATAAAAAAATTAAGTTCAATTTTATTTTTATCATTTAAAAGTTAGACTAGCTAGAAAATGTTTGTCTATTTACGAGCAGAGTTTCGCCTACAATCAACCATAAAATCCATTCGTCTCCGTTTGCCACTGTGTAAATACACTTTGCAACCAGGAATTATGAAGCAAGCCGGCAACCGTACGGGCGTCGGTTAGCGGCTACCCTTCCAACGACTGAAGAACTGATCATGTCAACTAAACCATAAGTGCATGCTGGAGCGCAGGTGTATCTTCCCAGTTAACTAGTTATAATCAAATTTTGGGTGAAATTGATTGCGTAGGATTAATACTTGTCACACGACATTTTCTCACGGATTGCTGCCGCTTTGAGTTCTGTTGATAATGAACCCTGTCTGTTATGATTCCTAAAAGAATATGTTCCGTACCATTAGTAAAAGAATATTGAAACTTTTTATAGCATGTCTACTGTAGAAATTGATTGATTTTTCATCAATTGAACTTGAAGCTTGGTGTGTAAACATTCGAGCTGTGTTGTGTTGATGTAGCTTGGGCCTTGTAACTTTGTGCGTAGGGTATAGTTTAAGAATGGTGAAATACAGACATTATGATTGGCTTCTTAGATCTGCAAGACAAAAGTATGGAACGATGGAACTTGCGTATAATGAGTTGACTTGCTAATTCAAAAGATACATCTTGATCTTACACAACAAGCACTAAGTCGAACACCTTAGCTCTACATTGATGGTAACATCATAATGCAGTCTATTACCTAATAATAGTCAGTGTGAAAGAACGTAAACAATGGAATCCATGCCCGTTTTATACAACCCGGTAATGGCCTTGTACCCCTCCATGTAAAATGAGAATAAAAAAGTAAGAATCATAAAGATCATAGTAAAAGGGTATGTGAAAAAGAAGAGGACATGTAAATTTTGAGGAATAAATATTGCATGATGAAAAGTCAGCAGAAAATTATATTCCCTCGGTATTGAAATATTTGACTTTCTAAGGTTTTGGTTTTGTTTATAATTACTTAACGTTAAACAGTATTTGATATCCCAGCCTTCCAACTTCTCATTTTCCAACAATGAAAAGTTGGCTGCTAGGTGTCGACGTGAACTTTTATAACTTCAAGTAGCTGAGCCAATCAAGTGGCTTCCATAGTAGCATGTGGGGTCAACTTTCTTTTTTTTTTTTCTGTAGTAATTCTTTGCAGTATTACGGTAGATTGATTGATACTAATTGATTTCCTTAATTACTATACAAGATGCTTAAACGTCAAATATTTAAATACAGAGGGAGTAGTAATTAAATGCTGCTAATCAAGAACTCTAATAGTGGGGATGTGTTGGATGACATGAATATATTCCCCAGCTTCCTCTGATGCTTCATCTTCGTGTTTCAATCTTCTATATAAGGCTGGTGCCATAGCTCTAAGCTCTAGTTCTTGAAGGGTGTTGATGAATTTCAGCCCTTCTGGAAGCATTCTCAGCTTTTCACATTGCCTTAGCATTAACTTCTTAAGGCATGGCAGGGCACCTTGTTCTATTGTCCACTCCTCTAAGTTTGGAAGGTCAAGGATGGAAAGTTCCTCAAGATGTGGAAAATCTCTTCGGTGACAAGTCCACTGGGTTCCCATGTACGAGTTGCTTGAAAACCTGAGAATCTTTAACTTCTGAAGTCTCCCTACAGCTGTAATTGTTTCTTCTCCTTCTAGGCTAGTGAATAGCAATACTAGTTTCTTAAGATTAGCTGGGAAATGGAAAGGTGCAAACTGCTTTCCTATACTTCCTCTTAATGATAGTTTATGCAAATGCTGACTATGGTAAATTGGCTCCAAATCATATGGCCTTACCTCTAATCCTGCCCAGTCCAAATTCAACTCCTCAAGAGAGTCTTCCAAGATGCTTGGGCACTTAAACAGTGCTTGCAACTGCTCCTTCCTTGAAATACCATGTATACATAGCCTGTAAAGATGTGGGCTAAGTTGCGGCATCTCCTTTAACATCCAATTGCCTCCTTGGATGCTCCATAAGACTTGCAAGTTCTTCAAACTGTGCAGCTTCAGTTTCTCCATGGAACTTGTGGTGTGACGGGGTAAAAATAGATGTCTAAGTTGCTCCATCTTCCATAAAACATTTGGTATTGTTACTTCATGTTGAAAATCTTCAAAACCCCTGTAATCTAGGGTCAATAGATTTCTCAAATTTCCAATGGAGTCTGGGAGCTCTCGTATATTTGTTACTCTTATCCCTAGGTACCTCAAGTGTATTAATTGCCCTATGTTTTTTGGTAAGGTTCCATCACAAGTATCAATTCCTACAAGATTTAACACTCTGAGTAGACTGAAGTTCTTGTGTATTGATTCCAAGCTTACTTGTGGCCGACCAGCATTAGTACTTGAATTTTGGATTCCAACATTAGTCTGCGCAAACAGGAAGAGGGACCGAAGATGTGCATTTTTGGTTGGCAAAGGAAAGTACTTACTGCAGTTATAATAAATTGTGGTCAGTGTGGTGCAAAAATTTGAACTTTGACGTTCAGAAAGCAGCTAAATATAAAAGAACTTTTTGATCCCAAGGGATGAAGGGTACACTAATTATGAATATGCCTCTTTCTTGTGTATTGTCAGCAATAACAGAAGAGGAAATCTTAATTACCTGGAAGTGGAATAAGAATGGATGACAGTGCGGCGTGATTTTGTTGCTTCATTCAACGGTTTAGAAGATCTAGAAGAATAATTTTGAATAAATTCTTGTTCCCTGGATTTCTTGATGCATAGATCTCGCATTAAGTCATGTACCTGAATTGCCTTCACTTCCCCTGCATAGTCTCTCTTGGCAACACGAACTACACAACGCTGATTTAACTCTTCCAAATACCTTCTACCGACATCTTCCAGTGTTTGCTCACCTTGAGTCTGTTGAGATGCTGTGATAAATCCTTCTCCTATCCACATCCTAATCAACATACCTGTTGGAATCTCATAGTCTTCTGGAAAAAGTGATAAATAAAGAAAGCATGGTTTTAATTCATATGGCAGATCATGGTAGCTTAAAGCTAGCATGTCTTTCACTGCCCCATACTGGTGTGTGCCTCTTCCTGCTGCGATTATCTTTGAGCTCATAGCCTCATTGAGCTTTTCCCATTCTTCAATTGTTTCCTTTGAACCTAGAAGTCCACCTAGTGCTATTATAGCCAGTGGCAGTCCCTCACATCTTTTCAACATATCTCTACCCAATTTCTCAAACTCACCGGTTAGTAAAAATTGGCTGGCCCCATTGCAGTTGTTTAGAACTATCCTGCTAAATAACAGCCAGCCTTCCTTTTCATTAAGACGTGGTGGCTCATGGACGGAATAACTCAAATCTGGAAACTGTAAAACTTTTTGTTTTCTAGTTGTGATTATTATCTTGCTTCCTCTAATGCCAGAAGGAAGTGTAGGAAGGATATCTTCTAAAGCTTCCTTCTTCCACACATCATCAAGGACAATTAAATACAGCTTGTTATCAAGAAAAGTGTGAATCTTCTCCACCACTTCTTCGTGGCTCCAGGCTTCGTGCATTGCCGGAGTCTGGCCACTAGCTTTTCTTAGAATCTCTAAGAGGATATGTAGAGCAACCCATTCTTGGGATATAGAAACCCATGCTTGACAGTTGAAGTGTTGTTTGATGGAATCATGGTTGTATAGTTTTCTAGCTAAAGTGGTTTTGCCCGATCCACCCATACCAAAAATGGAGAGAAATCTCCTGTTAGTTTCTTTTCCGGTCAAATCTTGAACCAATTTAGTGATGTCTTTCTCTAAGCCAACCACATAGTCATCAACACCATGAGGATAACTACGCCGCCTCCTTCTTATAGGACCTCTTGGCCCTTCTCCATACTCTCTATTTGTTCTGTCACTGCCCTGATTCTGCTCAGCTTGATGCAACATCTGTGTAGTTCGCTTTATCCTTGTTATGATTGCTTCAATTTCCAAGCCTGCTCCATGGGTGTGGACAAGACAAGTGAAAATGCAACCCCACCTCTTGAGGAGGCTTTCTTGTTTCCTGAGGGTAGCTTTGAGGATAAATGAGTCAATGAAATCTTCTGTGTCATATGCGATCGTCCTGATCTCACATAAACTGGTGCGGAGTCTCTCGTCGCCTTCTTCCATTCCATCTAAGTCTGTTATATAGCTTTTCATTATTTTTAACTCTGTTTGCAGACCCCCTACTTGATTTTTCACGCCAAACAAAAACTTTGCTTCTGCTATGACAGCCTCTGCTATTCTTGCAATAGCAGAGGAGACAATTGATTCAGCAGACATCTTGTTTTTGCTCCCAAGATGGCAAGAACAGAAAGAACTTGTTTCTGGGTATTTTTCAAAATTTGCTCCGCTACTTGTTTATAGTTATACGTAGATATGCCTCTATATCATAAATAAAGTCAACTAGGCTTGTGTTATGGAAATAATTGCACCCTCTGGCCCACAACCTGAGGAGAGGATCAAAGTTCAACCTCATTTGATTTATACTATTTTCTCCGGGGCTTCCTAAAATGTTTGATTAAGGTCTAAAAATTAAGTAATGAAATGTTTAATTATCCATAAATAATAAAATAACAAATCAGACTACATATTGAGGTTAAAGTGGATCAAGATTAGATGTAATTATACTGAAATTGTGAAAGAAAGATCATTTGATACCAACTAATACATACCGTTGTTGCTCTCAGATGCGTGGGCTTGACTATCTTATTATAGTATTTAGCTATTTGTTGTTGATAATTTACGAGTCGTATTTGGACTATATCCCTTTGTTCTTCAAGCAAGTCCTTCTCTATTTTCAAGGCTTATTTGTTGTCGTTAGTATCATACTAACTGATCCTATATGATCTAGTATCTCTTCCCGTCAGGACAACCACTTTAGCTCCGAAAGCTAAACTGAAGGGATTGGGTTATTTACTGATATCCAGCCGACCTAAAGCTCATCCGCCCAACTTCACTCAGCTGCATTCAACCGGCAGCAGTCATCAAACACCCAAAAGATAGCGAAATTCCGGAAAATGTTTGACGTCAGTCATCAAACAACCAAAATGTAGATATTTACTAGTATAGTAGGAAGCGAATACTTAGTTGATCATTTGACCGTAGCTTTGTATTTATTTATTTTTTGGGGAGAAATTTACCAAATAACCCAGTTCTTAGACCTAATATATAATATAATCCAATTTTTTTAAAAGCTAACCCTAAGAATGATGTAAACTCAGGGTTATATAGGTCGTTATATTGTATATTAGTTAAAAACATAAGGTTGTCTAGTACATTATCCTTCCTTAATGAGTCTGAAAAAGGAAATTGTTTATTTACTGGTTAGATGATCTTTGTCGTTGTTTATGTTTGTCGGCTTGAGATACTAACCAACATTGAGTGCTCAGTTGGTGGCCATGACGTGTCGGGAAAACAAAAATGGGAGTCAAACATTATTAGTTGACACAATCAAAGTCACATTTTGTTGTGCATTAAAAAATGACATTAAATGGGAGTCGGTTCTCAACAAGCAATATAAGCTGAATTTCAAGCGAATCATCAATTCATATTTTTGTTACATTATTGATAAGCAGCATTATCCACCAAAAGAAACAAAAACGATGGCTGGTGATGGACAATGATCGTGTGCATTCTGTTAAATCACGGCGTTATGACCCAGAAGTAGAATTTGGTAATGTTTTCTGCATTAGTTAGGCACCACTTGGTATAGATATCATTTATAACTTACTATGTAGAGACATCCTTTGATAATAGAGGCACTTGGTTGACTCTATCGACAGGGATACAAACACCGCTTCACTGATGAAACTGGCTGTTCACAGCCTCCACTCCCCAGACATGGAGGTGAGATGCAGTGGAGCGAAATATTTGATTTGATAACACACAAATAAGCAGCAGATAATGATTTGGCTATACTGTCTCCATGTCCAAGTGCAGAACGTGTCATGAGGAGAAAAGAGGACCGGAGTGTATACGAGAGACTGAAGGGAAGAGAAACAGTCCAATAAATTTTGAATTATGAGGAAGGAATCAGCACTGTGTATTTGATAAATAATAATGTGACTTTTAGTTCGATTTTTTATTTATGTACATGAATCTTCATCCAACTTACAATAAACACTTATGATCAGTATCAAACAACTAAACTCACACGAGGAATTTTAGTTTTCAACATTTCCTTTACAATTAGATGAGGCGATGCAAACCTCCGATAAAGTCTAGCTTCATTTCACATGAAAACTTCTGTAGCATAATAGATCAGGGCACCATACAATGTAGAAACATGAATCAGTTTGGTAGCGTAAAATCTAGAGCATCTGATATCAAAGCTTGCAATTTACTCGTTCATAAACAAGCAGTCTATTGGAACAGACGCTAAAAATGACATACAAGAAGTTGAACCACCAACAGCCAACCAAACAAAGAAAGCTTTGCATCATCTGTTGCCATCTGCTTCAATCTTTCATGAAATTGAGATGATCAATTTTTAAGTAGCTATTGGATGGTGTTTGTCTCCCATATTCCTCCATCCTCCAATTTTCATTTGCCCTCTCGCAATCTCAGCAAATAGATATAGGGAATGCCTCAGAATGAGCAATCGCAAACAGGATTATAATGTTCCCATCATTCTCTGCACCCTCAATTGGTTTCTTAAATTTTGAGCAGTGAAACCCAACTCTACTGCACCTCTGAATCATAAGAACCACTAAATCTCCGCCCTCTCTCTATTGGGAGTCAAAGCCAGAGTGGATGACAGCGATGAAAAAAGAACTTATACCCGTTTGAACAAAGTGTTACCTACACTTCGACCAGAATGCTTTCTATGACATTCTTGAGCTGCTCCATCTGCATAGGAGAAGCCAGTCCTGGGTCAACATAGCATACCTGCAGATGAAATCTTCTGTGTCATAAACTGGTGCGGAGTCTGTCATCACCTTCTTCTTCTCTTCCGTCTAAGTCTTTTACATAGCTTCTCATCCATCTTAGCTACGTTTGCAGACCCTCTACTTGATATTTCACGCCAGCCAAAAACTATGCTTCTGCTAGTACAGCTTCTGCAATTCTTTCAATAGCAAAGGACACAGCTGATTCAACGGACATTTTGTTTGCTCCCAAGATGGCAAGAGCAGAAAGGCCTTACTTTGAGGTGTTTTGCAAATTTTGATACCTGCTTATTATTGTGATTCCCTGCTTATTATTTTGATACTTGCGTATTTGTAGACTTAGGCCTGAAGTCTAGCACAAGACTTCTGCTGTGGAAAATGGAAATACTTGCACCTTCGGGGCCGCCGCCACCGCCTTGGGCGGGGTGGACCGAAATTCAACCTCATTTGATGCAGTTCTTTCACCGGGGTTTCCCAAAATGTTCGATTTAAGTTCTAACAATTAAGTAATGAAATGCCTAACTGTCCGTACGTAAAATAAAATGGAAAAGAGATTGATACAAATTCGTATGCAACAGCACTAAATGTTGAAGGTAAAGTGGATCAAGGGTATTTGTAATTCTACTAAAATGGAAATACGGCACTAAATGTTAAATTATCATTTAAATATACAATTTGAGCGTCCATCCACAGAATTATCAGTTGGTGACCACTGCGCGTGAGGAAAATTAAAAATGAGCATCAATCGTTCGCAAAGTCCAAGTTCCCCATCTCTTTTATGTCTAATGCGTTGGAGACTGGGAGCTAGCTCCGCATGGTACGAACCGTCCATCTTTTATTTGTATTCAGTAGCCATGATTGACCTTATTATTCATTAGCATTACCAGGATTCATCTCTCATTAAGCAACACAGGCTTAATTTCAAGCCGATAGCAGGCAGTATTTTGGCAAAAGAAAGAAACAATAAACACAACAACGGTCGGTGGTGGACAATAATATAATGTGCATCCTCTAAACTAAATCGCGGAAGTAGTGTTTTCTAATGCTTTCTGGACTAGTTCGATAATGATTTGGCTATACTTTCTTCACGTCCAGATTGCAGAACAAGTCATGAGGAGAAAAGAGAACACGAGTGGACAAAAGTGACGGAAGGGAAGAGAAGCAGTCCGTCCAATAAAGCACATTGAATTATGAGGAAGGAAACATACAGCGCATTTGATAACTAGTAATCTTACGTTTAGTTTGATTCAATATTAATGCACCTGAATTTTTTATCCAACGTACAATAAACACCACAAAAAAAATTGAAGTTCTTAGATAGGAGGCGATGGTAAAACGCTGATCATCCACATCAAAAAAATTCTGTGACATAAAATTGGGGGCACCCATACAGTGCCGTAACATGAATCAATAAAGCCTGCAGTATCGCTCGCTCATAAACAAGAAGCCACTTGGAACAGACGCCCTTACAAGAACTTATACCACCAAGATTCAAACACAAAAATGTTCAGCATCAACTTATAACGTCTGCTTCAATCTATCATGAAATTGAGATGATGAACACAAATATTTTCCCATCATTCCAGTCCGCAGCAAAGAGCTTTAGAAAACCTCCCTTTTAAGTAGGCTATTGAATGGTGCTTATTGTCTCCCATAATCTTCCATCCTCCAATTTCCATTTCCATTCTCGCAGTCTCAGCATGTAAATATCAGAATCCCTCAGAATGAGCAATCACATACTGGTCGTTCTTATTATCCACCGTACAACTATGGGGCCTTAACTGGTGGACCATTTCTCCCAATTTAAGCTGTCTGTGAGGCCCCGCTCTCCTGCGCCTCTGATTAAAAATAAATCACCTATGACCTTTAAATCTCCTCCCTCTCTCTATCAAGAGCAGAGGCCCAGGGCATCGGAGCCAAAGGAGATAACAGTAAGGAAATAAATAAACATAAAAATAATATACAATAGCGAATAAAAAAAAACTTGTACCAGTTTGTACAAAATGTATCTACACTTCGACCAGAATGCCTTCTATGACCTTGAGCTGCTCCATCTGCTCAGGAGAAGCTAGTCCTGGATCAACATAGCACACCTGCAGATGGATCTACGTTTATAGCCATACCCAAGTTATATTACCAGGAGGAAAGAGTAGTTTTATCAAATTTGCATAAACCTGATACTGAGGTTTTCTTAGAGTGTGGATTCCTCTTTTTATTAGCCTCTCCCAACCAGCTTTTTGTCTAAGTGTTCTCTCCAAATCCACCGTTCTCTGTTGAAACATGAGTAAAAGGATTTTTCATAAATAAGATCTTATTGAGTATCCTAAATTAAAAACTAAAGCAATGCACATGATCATAAACTGATGGAACCTGCGATTAATATCCCTGAACATCACCACAGAATAAAAAAATAAGAGAGAATTAAATTGGACAATGAAGAGTATGAAGGAGTTGTCTTGATTTCAGCAGTGTGGAATATGGACAACCAGGTATTCAAGGCCCTGGCACCTCCCCCTAACAGACTTCCCAGCAATTCCCCCCCCCCCCCTACTTGCTCCCTCACGCCCAGACTCTATTTATCCACTTGCCCGCCCCCACATCACTAACATAAAAGATACTAAGAGACAACCAATAACAGAAAGGAATAACCCCATAACAGACTCTATCACACACCCCAACCCCGCACATATAATTAAATATAAATTAGAAAGTAAGTCTGAAAATAACCCCCCCTTCTCGACCCATAACAGTGATCAGGTGTACCTCACCCTTTCTTATCCCTTCTGCTCCTCCTAAAATACGTATATTTCACCACAGGCCTATCATAAACTAATCTTATTTATATGCATTCATGGAATGCTAAAAGCTTGAGTAGTGAAATTCAAGAGTACTAGATCTAGTATCATATTTGCAAAGGAAAAGTACTACTTTTTGATGAGTGACTTAGGCACAAATCAATAGCTAAAGCTGAGAACGATCAATGATCTACTTGACAATCAAATTGATTTCATATTTCATTCTTGCTAATCTGACCGAGGTTACTTTTCAATAATTTTTCTAAGTATCCTTGCGAAATATCACAATTTACTACAAATTGTTGTTGAATAAATAAATAACATTAATGCATATACTAAAAATACCAAAATATACTACCTTATTATGTCTGCAAATTATTTAACAAAAAAGCCTATATTAGTTGAAGGCTGAAGTACAATAGCCAAGTAACATAATTGTCAGTTACGTTGTTTTGGGATATGATTTGGCTGCCCCAACAGTTGCAGTGTAACAGCAGTGAGGTAAAAGCAAGGATTTAACTGCATTTTAATGACCAAAGTCGATAAATTATGCCTGGTACTTGTTAAGGCTCCATTATGCGAGCCTCTTTGCACCGCAAAATTTAGCTATTTTTATTTTTGTTTTCTAGCCTAATATTTTAGCTTTTACCCAAGATAGCTATTATCTTGGAAATGTTTAGCATATAATTTGTTTAGCAGCTTTTAGAAATATTAGGTTTATTAAGCTAAAGATATTAAATAGTATAATATTTGGTTAGGATCCTATTAGATAGTAGAGGAATATTTTATTATTAATACGGACCTAGCACATACCTTGCAATTTTTATTTTTCTGCTGAACAAGGATATTTCATATAAATAAACATATTACAAAGACTAAACACCTACAGGTTGGTAGAGGTAAACATAATACAGTTCAAACTGTAAACCAAATTATATAATTCCGATTTGAAAAACGGTTCGGTAACTGTTTGAAAAATTAAATTCTAGTTTATAAACCACAAACCATATATATATATCACCATCAAATAAGTATTATTATAATTCTAGCTAATAATTATGTTGTAAGTTTATGTATTTCTCATGAATTCTTTGCCATAATGATTTTTATCTTCATTATATGTCTAAAAGTATTCATGTTTATCTTTATTTTTTTTACATATTTAAAGTAGTTAGAAAATTGTTTAAAATATTATATGATTTGCACATTAATTAAATTGTGCTTCCTTCTTTTTTTTTTTTTTGGGTAATTGCAAATATGGCTTATACATAAACAATATTTATATATATACAACTATATCTACGTGAATTTATAGTACATTAGACATTACTATAAAATGATTTTCTCAAATTAATATTTAGCATAGATTTTTTATTAGTTCTAATTTTTGTAAGAATATCATGATGATTTTAAGTTGAATAATTAATTTTTTGATATTTAATATGCAAAAATCATAAACTGACTCGAACCAAACTGTATACCACTAATATGGTTTGGTTTGGATCCTTCAAAATACAGTTTGATTTAGTTTGATATAATATTTTTCCAAACCGCAAAATTATCGTTTTGTTTAGTTTGAGATCAAAATTATACCAAATCAAACTGTGTTAACCCATAACCAAAAACAAATACCTATTATCAAGGAGGTTTATCAATTACAACTTCTTAATAAACAAATTCTAGAAGATGATCTACATCAAGCTGAACTAAGAATCCCATGGTTGTCGCCAAGTGAGTTGCTTGATTAAGTTCTCTTGGAGTATGTTGAAAGATTATTTCAGAAATCTCCTTTACCAAATGTCTTGAATTTTGAATCATAGGGTTGGTTCGTCAATGATGAGGTAGGCTTTCTAGAGCATTAATGATGACTAGTGCATGGAGCTGGTAATTAGGCAGATCGGATCGAATTTAGGGTTGAATGATCGGATCATTCGATTTTGGATAAACTCGAGTAATTTTATCGGATCGGGTTTGATTCAAATAGCTTCGAAGTCGAATAATCTCGAATCATTCTATTATACTAGATCGAGTCAGGTTGAGAACAAATGAACTTGAATTCAGGTAAATTTACATTATTTTAATTTTGGTTCAGGTGTGGGTTGGGTTTGGATAAGTTTGGACTATTCTACTTTTTGGGTCAGATTTGGATTGAATTCGGATAATTTCAAATGTGGGTCATGTCCATGTTATTTTTCCCATTTCAATAAGTATTAGGTTTAATTATTTCAAACTTAGTCATTTTGGTTAATTTATTACTTGAGTTTTATTGTATCAGACTCATTACCTTGAAATTTTTTGTCATTATTTTATCTTTGGAGGTGTTGTGTATTTCTAATCACCATTTCAAATTTATAAGTCCTTTCCATTGAATTATTTAATTTTTTTTTTACTTTAAGCTATAACTCTATTATAAGCTGGATTATATTGAGGTCAAGTATTATTTTAATTTTATGTGATATTCATTTATCATGCAATCTTTGCATAATATGAACCTATTGATTATTAATAATAGATCGATCATAATAGAATTTTATTAATAATTATAATATTATTAATACAAAATTAATGATAAAAATTATAATAACGATAACAACAATAACAATATTAATAATAGTAATTAAACAAATTGTAGCAATAGTAATAATACATTAAAATTTTTAATCCTGATTATATCATATCAAATCATATCAGATCTTATAATGATATTATAGAATGTTCTCCAATCTAAAAGATGTATATTGCTTCAACTTGAGTTATTGATTATTTTGTTGCTATTAAATGGAGAAAATTATGGTTAAAGTGTATTAATCCATCTTAGTCCATTGATGCTTCATTGATGGTAGGGCACAATGCACTATATGCTGCCTTTCTTTGTTGAATGTATTGCTCCATGAAATTTTTATGAAATAATGTTAATACAGGTGCAATCTACTCCAAATGCATAAGTCTTCTTAAAACCTATTCTTTTTAGCCTATATCCAAAATTTATAAGAATAATGATAATACTAATAGAAAATTATTGATAATTACATTAATCAAAGTAATGTAGTAGTAATAATTTATAAAAATTTAATCTAACTTTAAATCATAACATATTAGCCTATATCCTTTTTTTAATGTTTTGTCTCTTTTGATAGTATGGCTTAAGCTACCAATTTGTAGTAAAGCTATTACTTTAAATCATCAAGGTATATCTAGTGCATATGTTTTTATCGTTTACTCATGAATGAAAAAAGCAAAAATTATAAAATAATATTAAAAAAATTACGATTTTATTTTCTGATCGGGTTTTTTGGAATTTATAGTTTTCGAGTAATGCTAAATTTCAAATAAGCCTCAAATTTGGTCAGGTCTATGTTGAATTTATAATTTCTTAGATCATATTCTGGTATTGATTGGATGTCATATAGGTTTCAGATTCATAATTACTCTGGTCATATTGGAAATCGATTAGATATTGGATCAGGTCAAATAAATTTCAGATTCATAATTTTTCAAGTTATTTCGGATAAATTTTCTTTCAGTTATCTCAGGTCAGATCAACTAGTGCTCACCTTTCATCATCACTTTTGAAAAATTACACCTAGTTTCCATGTGGAAAACAAGATGAGCTACAACCACTTATGCTACAAGGGGTGAGTTTGTGTTTATGACATCTAATCTATGATAGCTTCCAAGACCATTCCATGACAATCACTTACCATGCAAGCAAGATATTCTTTATCCGATATGATAGCTGCATCAAAGGAGATCTTGATCCATCCCTCAAGTGGGGCTCTCCATTTATCCATGTCAAATTCATTAAGATTGCTGATTCTTTTTGGTTTGATCAATGTTGCCAATATAATACATCTCAACTAGTTGTTTATGTGTCGTACGGACTCGTACCTCAAACAAAAGTGAGTTAAGATTCCATTGAGCTTGATCATGCTTGATTCTATTTCTAAGATACCAAATATCATCAATAATAATAACAGCAAAGGTGACAACTCATTAGAGAGCATGTGAGGATGGATGTTGTCCCTTGGTTAAAGACATGTTTTTATGCACTCTACATCATCTCAATGGAAGAAAGAATACATGAGAGAAATTCTCTATACCTTGTCCACATAGGTAGCAATGAATGGCGGTTTGTGGGAAGAAGTCATTCATATTCTAGCAAGGATGGGAAAGTTATCGTGTATTCTTAAGGAAAGTCATTCATATTCTATACCTCTAGAGGGTCATTTGCGTTCTGTGGGCATCACTAACTTTCCAAAGTTCCTTGAAGCTTGTAAAGAGTTGATGTCTTAAGGAAGGAGGTTTTAGTGTAAGAAGATAGGCTAACTTAACTAAGGAGGTACCTTTAGGGTCTAGCAGTCAAATCATTATATATAAGCTTGGTCAGCATGGTAAGGTGATTTGGATGATAGCACTTGTAGAGCCCTCTCTACAAATAGATCTTCTAGTTTAGTTTTCCACTTGCCTTGTTCATTAATTAGTTCTAAGACCTATCACTATATCCACTTTTGCCATAGTTATGAAGCTATTGTTAGATAAGGAGGATACCCATAGGTCTGTCCAAATATCAATGCTCTTACCATCTCACTTCATAGTTATGAAGCTATTGTTAGATAAGGAGGATACCCATGGGTCTGTCCAAATATCGCTGCTCTTACCATCTCACTTCATAGTAGATGCCTTTGCCAAGAAGCTCCCCGGAAGTTAAAATTTCCTCCCAAATGCCAAAGTATGAGAATGCCGCACATGTCCACAGAAATCCATGTCTTTGACAATACATCTATTTAAATTGCTAAACCAATAGAAAAGTGTTCTTTAAAACACGTTGTCGTCTCAACGTAGCTAGGAATGCTTCATTTGTGTTATTCATGAGCCTAAAGCCCAAATCACATTAGCTTTTAGGCCTGCATATTGATTTCCAGCTCTTCAGGAAAAGTGCATTCTCCACATCCCTCTCTTTACCCCACCAGAAGTTTCTGATTATGGAATCCGTTTTGCTAAATAATGTTTTGGGCACTCTGCTCATTGTCATGGAGTAGATCAGCGTTGAGGCCTTAACCGTCTTCAAAAGGATGGTCCTTCTGCAAAAGACAAAGCTTTCCCTTCCAACTTTTCATTTTATCTGCATTTGTTGGATGACATGTTCAACCTTTGTTGTTTCAATTTGCCCCTAAACATAGGTGTACCAAGATAGACAAAATCTCAATTCGTATCCTTGAACTTCAAAATTACTCTGATTTGTTGGTTTATGATTGTTGGAGTACTGGGACTGAAGTATAGGCCTCATTTTTGTCAGTTTGCAGCAAGGCCTGTCCATTCTTCAACTGCCATTAACATTCTTTTAACAGCTTTTGCCGATTGCTGGTCAGCTCTTGCAAAAATGGTTAGGTCATATGCACACATTAAGTGTGTGATGGCATTGTAATTTCTATATATCTTGATACCATTCAGCTTTTGGTTACATGCCTACAGCTCATAGCTTGTAATTAGGTATAAACAAGAGGCTGCGACCTCATTAATAAATAAGCTGGAAATTAGTCAAAAATACCTAATTTCCCAGCCACCTATTCTCTCTTTTTCCTCTCACTCCTTGCCTTCTAGTTGTCAACCACTAAGATAGCCACGCACCACCACATGTGCCACCCCATTCAATCCACAATCTTCCATCAGTCTAAGTTCTCCAATTAATTCCAATTAGCTATCATGGGATATAAGAAAAGACTCAAGCAAAAAAGCCCTAAGAAGAACAAGAAGCGCAAGAGCTTGCAAATCAAATAGGGCCTCAAGACCGTGCCTCAACTAGAACTTCTAACCAAGAGCCTAACAAATAGGTATCAGATTCTTATGTCGACATCTAGGAGGCTCTCAAAGAAATAAATGCATCAATAACTGCATTATGTTTTCAACAAAAAGTTGTATCATTCCAAGTTAGAAAGTCAAGCATGCCCTCTCCACACGTTGCCACCGGCAAGTCATCTCCACACATCTGCAACCCTCCCCTCCCTAGATGCTCACTACAATGAACTTGGCTCCTATCATCATTCCCGAACCCATCACTACAGACCTCCCTTGCTTTGTTCACTCCATTAGCTCAGGGCACGTTGCACCTAGAGAGGGCTCCGAACACTTTGCCGACTTTCTGCCGCCCACCTCCGCCACTCGCCAACCATCCACCATCTCACTCTCCCCTCTTGGAACCCTAATTCCACTAAACACAAACCCTTAAATCCCCACCGTCATCCCTTACATCACCAAATAGCCACCTACTATCCCAGCCCTAGATGATGACCTCCCTAAACCCATCATTAACCCTTGACAAACTGCAATAAAGGTCATTGGAATCTCAAACCCCCAATCGCCTCCTCCCCAAACCACTTCCCTATTTTTTGTTCCTCTGTTGCCTATTCTGATGACCCTAGATATTATTTCAGATGTTCTACTAGGCGGAGATGGTTGGTTCTCTCCAATCAAATCATTGGCTCTTATCCATTTCATTGTCGGAGTCCGTTCTTAGAATCTAAAATGTTTGTTGCCCACCAAGAGGTCACTTAGTTTCAAGAGAGAGCACCCTAGACAGCCTCCTAATAGCATAGGTCTGGATTGGGAGAGAGGGTTCACTCTAAGCCCTTCTCCACCACCCCAACAGGACCTACAGACAGCATAGGAATTTCTACTATAATCCCCTTTCTACCAGAGAGGGTTGCTCGCATCCACTAGTTGAGGCTCATTCGCTATTCGCCTGAAGTTTCTTGAGCTTAAGTGCAAGGGCAGTTACTTAGGAAAGCCACCGATTAGCTTGGATGAACATATCCCGAGCAACTAATGCCATGACTATTTCTTGTTAGGCCATTAATTATCCAAGTCGCCCCCTATCAGCAGTCTTTTTCAAAGACCCAAGACAACAACCAAGATCAACAAGTCTTGATAGATTAACAATTCATCTAAGGGTACAAAACCCATTATTCCAGACTCTAGTTCAATAGATGCCACAAACTCTAGTTTCAAGGTAGATACAGATTTAGAGTCTGAGCTTGTTCTATCAGAGCACTTGCACCCACAAATAACAAACCTACTCAACATTGTTGTTGATCCAGAAAGGCCCCTGATCATCTCAGTCTTAGCATTTGCAGCCTTCCTATACAAATCCAAGCTAAGAGTGTCATTAGCTATACCAATGCTACCACAACCAAAGCCTTCGGGTTAGACCTCGCAATTACAATAAACCAACAAGATTAGCTACATTACAGTTCATCTAAGGGTACAAAACCCATTATTCTAGACTCTACTTCAATAGATGCCACAAACTCTAGTTTCAAGGAAGATACTGATTTAGGGTCTGCGCTTGATCTATCAAAGCACTTGCACCTACAAATAGCAACCCTACTCAACACCACCATCTGATCCAAAAAGGCCCCTAATCATCTCAATCTTAGCATTTGTAGCCTTCGTATACAAATCCAAGCTAATAATGTCATTAGCTATGCTGATGCTATCACAACCAAAGCCTTCCGGTCAAGCCTCACAATTACAATAAACCAACACGATTAGCTACATTACCCACGAGTTGGGCATATTAGAATAGATATTGATGGGGCTAGGTTCGTGGCCACAATGTATGTGTAATATCCACAAATTAATAGTGGATGGTGGAGACTTAATAGGATTGATGAAACTACTTATATCAACAAGGTATCCCTTCATTTTAAAAAAATATCATTAAAAAATTGCTCAGTTAAGCATGTCTGACTAAGATAAATTTAAAGATTGGTAACTGAAAGTCTTTCAAAATGCATGTGAATAAATAATAAGCATGCTCAAAAGGACTTTTGTTGATCTGTGGGGCCACTCATTAATCCGAAAGCACTCCAAAGTAACTACCCACGATCGTAATGTGACTGAGGTGTTACAGTATGATTTTTGTTGGGCAAAGATTTCTTTGGTACTAGGGGAGGACAGATTGAAATCTCCCTAATCCTTCTTTCTGAGCTATGGGACCAATAACTCCCATCAATGCCTCAACAGATTTGTAGGTCATCAGATGATGGATCAAGAGATATTGATAGAATGTCATGGTTTCCCTTAGTTTTGCTCCAAGAGCCTCGGGCTACTTCCGATATTGGCTATTGACTCTTCCAACTTGATGCCTAGAGGGGGAGAATGCTAAGGCTCATCTATGGGAGCCTCTTTGGGCTGCAAGATTTAGCTATTTTTATTTTTAATTTCTAGCCTAATATTTTACTTTTTATGCAAGCTAGCTATTATCTTGAAAATATTTAGCATATAATTTGTTTAGCAGCTTTTAGAGATATTAGGTCTATTTAGCTAGAAATATAATATAGTATAATATTTGGTCAGGCTATTAGATATTTGAGGAATATTTTATTCTTCATAGGGGCCTAGCCCATAGCTTGTAATGAGGTACAAATTAGAGGCTATCACCTCATTAATAAACAAGTTGAAAATTAGTTGAAAATACCTAATTTCCCAGCCACCAATTCTCTCTTCTCCCTCTCCTGCACCAGCCTCCTCTCCCTCCCTGCACCCCATCCAACTTATAATCTTCAATTACTCTAAGTTCTCCAATTAATTACAGTTAGCTATCATAGGATATAAGAGATGACTCAAGCAAAAGAGCCCTAAGAAGAACAAGAAAGGCAGGACCTCTTTGCCAAGTGCCAACAGGTCCTGTGAATTTGATAGAGCCTCAGGACTGCGCCTCAGCTAGATCCTCTAATCAGGACACTAACAGTACTCTACAGTTTCTGTGAGGTAAAAGCAAAATAATATATTATATAATTAAATAACCAGGCTGAACCAATAAACAGGACAGGCATATATGTACGAACTAGCAGACAGAACAAAAAAACATACATGTCCAGGATCAAGAATAAGTAGATTGTAGTGTCTTGAGCCATATTTTTGATGCTTCACTTGAACCCCAACAATTGTTCTGGAATGGCCATCATGCTGAAAGTACAAGGGCCTGCCCATTACAGTTGATGATAGCCAAAACAAAAGATATATTAACTGATTAATATGCTCCAATAGAAATTGAAATACATGACAGTAAAATTTATAAAAAATGGATACTTACATCTTCCCGGTAACTATAACCCGACGATTGCATGAACCTAGATGCATGGAATCAGAAAAATAATTCCAAACCCAGTCCACAAGAACCTGATAACTCCTAAACATCCTTGAAGACTGTTCAGAATCCTTGACATCAGCAGTCTTTCTGGTAACAAATTTATCCATTGGTCCAACACCCCTCTGGTTCATCTGGCTATCCTTTCCATCAAAATCCACTATCCTTGCACAAAGACCAAAAGAACGAAGAAGCCCAGCACATTCAGCAGCTCCTATCCACTTGTTAGACCCATATATTTTCCCTTGGTAATAATCACACCCTATAGAATCAAATCCCCTTTCCCAGGCAATTTCAAGCCATCTCTGAAGGGAAGGAATGTCAGGGACAAAACCTGAGCCGCCAAACAGAACCTTCCTTGCCTCTGGCCTTTGTGTAAGCAAGTGTGAGCAAGCCATTTGGATGTTTCTCCAACCACATCCCCAACCCATATCTTCTGATTTCAGGCTTTGAAAATGGTCAACATGCCCTGATATTACAGATGTTGAGTATCCATTTTCTGATTCTAAACAGTTTTTTAATAACGGCATCAATCCACCATCAATCTTCCAGTTGGTTGCTTTACATTGTATGTTAATTATGTAAGAAATCTTTTCGTCAATATCCTTTGCTTGATTACGGCTACTACAACCTTGGCCAGAAGATCTACTGCTTTCAGGAATATCTCCAGATACAATTTGTCTTGGCACATCCATATGTACAAGATTATCCTGCCCAAGAGAACTTATCCATTACCAGGTTTCTATACAGGCAACTATTTAAGCAACATGATAACAGGTTTTATGCAGCCAAATGCACATTGGCCAAGAAATATGGCACACAAACTTCATAGATCTACCTTTATCAGCATCCAGGACAGCACAATGCAACAAGTCATATGCCAGGAAATGAAGAGACACCAATTCTACAGGCAGATGGTAAGATGCTGGCCAAATTTATCATCTAGCAGCACACACCAACTCTGAAGGAAAATTATTAAAAAAAAAATTATAGATAGGAACATCAGGGAGGCAACTTTTCTTTTGAAAAAGAAAGGAATATGCTTGCGCATCTTATTACACAGCTGCCATGAATTTCAATTGATCTGCACTCTGCATGTTATTAAGAGGTGAGGGTTTACTTGAGCAACCTATACTTTGATAAGACATAAAGATGCAGAAAATGTGCTAGTAAAAAACACTATCATGGGATTCTGGCTCCAGCAACTGTAATAAAGATGAAATTTGTTTAACAAGTATTCAACCACAGCCACGGGATACGGAAGTTCAAATATTAGAGCTCCGCTTCACATGCACGGACAAGATGCCAAATGAGCTAACCATTTCGGGAAATTATCCAAAGGAGCAATAAACCAGATGCTAATGCCTTATTTCTCTTTTTATTCATAGAGAGTCCATAAGGGCGAGTATAAAAACCATACATATAAGTAGTCCAATTATCATTCAGATGAAAAATACCCAGAGAGATGGATCCAAATCTAGCAGCCAGGGATCTCCAGTACCCAAGCCTCGGTTTAACCACTAGGCCATGCCTTATTTCTTTGATATGCCTCATATAGCCGGTATATGCACATACTCAAAAAATTTGAACAAATTCCTTACTCCCAAATGATATACTGCATTCTACAACACTGAATGACCCAAGTTCTTGATAGAGCAATTCTTGATGAGCAGGAGTAGGGGGTAGAGGTAGCGTCTACGTCACATTCAGAAATAAGTTTCCGAAGCAAAATAACTCAACTAATGAAAGCACAGTGAAAATTTGAAGGTACCCACAGAATGAGGAGGACTAGGAGGAACAACGGCTAATTGCTGGGCCAATTCCATATCCCTAGCTATTTCTTCATCCTCGAAGTGACTATTGGCATGCCTGCAATTTCCAACAATTTTCAAACTTCACGGTGAAACTGATAAGTTGCTCCAATAATTTTTCTCAAAACATAATACAATATAAAAACATTGTGGTAAAGGTATTTTTATTATACTCTCTTTATAATTTTTATTAACATATATATATATATATATATATATATATATATCTCAAAAGATATAATTGGTAAAAGTTCGTTCTTGTCAAATGTATTTTGAACCACATAGGGTATAAAAGAACATAGTGACCTATTTGCAGCGAACACATACACCGCCATAAACCATTTGAGTGAATGCAAACGACAGCAAAACAGAACACGAGAAATATAGTGTCATAGGGGAAAAGAAGGGGGGGAACATTTCGGAAGAATTACCTCTCCAGTTCGTCAATTAGGATGGGAAGATGACACATAGGACAGAAAGCTAAATCCATGATTATCCTCGCCGTTCCAAATACTCCAACTTTTTCCTGGGTTTTAAACTTCGGCGAGACCAAGAATTAGAAACACTTTCGTAAATTGCTCTTACATTCAAGGCTACCGTTAGATTTTCGAAAACCCAGCATTCGATTTCAACTAAAATCTTCGTTTCTTCTCCCTCTTTTCTTGGGAAATCAGAAGGTTTGACCGTTTGAGAGGTCAGGGCCCAGGGGTGACGGACCTGATCGTTAGGCCTAGAGGGGGTTCGGGTTAAAGTGGACTATTGGTTATTGCTATACTTCATAGTTCACAGTTCACACAAGGTTGTTGATTCATGAGACATCCGTCCGTTAAGAACTATTTTTTTTTCCACTCTAATTCTGCCGGTGTTTGAATTCCGTTAAATATGAGGCAAAAAATTCAACGAATTTTGATCATACCAAGGATAATTTAATTAATAATCCCATTCTTTGTCAAAATATATTCTTTAATATGGTTTAATATACACAAACACAATTGGAACAAGATAAATTTTCGTATAATTTATATACATGAGTATGGAAGATGTCCAACTATCCTATCATGTCATGATTACATAAGATGCTTACAGAAAATTCTATTAAATTTAGATACACATTTATTTTTCATTCATAATTTTTTTCCTTTAAAATTATCATTTTAGCTTTTACTAATGCGCTCATGTTGCTAAGTATCAGCATACAAATGTATATATATTACATGTACACATGCCATTTGAATAGTTAGCCACCATGATTAATCCACCTATGAGTTGTTAAACAAAGATGCCTCCTCTAGTACAATGATCTTTAGACCTATCAATACAATTTCTTTCATTGATCAACTTTCAGACTCTAAAAGGGAGCTAATGATACTTGTAAATACTCTTTAGGGAAAGAGAGTATGAAAATAGGAATAAAGAAGAAAGCTTATCATGAGGGAGAAGAGAGAGGTCACAAGAAGAGGGAAAAACAAAATTAAAATGTTAAAGATTAGTATGGTTGGATAGAATGGAAACACAATTATTGTTTTTTATCTTATACATCAAAATTGTTTGTATCAAATAGCAAAAATTTCAAAACTTCTAAAACTAATGAGAGTCGACATTCAACGACGGGTCAATAGTCGGAGCTTTAAATGGTGAGATACATGGTAAGCTTTTCGTGAAGGTGTACCTATGTTTATATTCATTGTCCAAATATTTTCTGTCGAACATGTGGTGTAAAAATCAATTGCTTAAAAAATCAACACAATAAGCATTTAAATTTAATGATCAATAGGGAAAAAATTATATATGGAATATTAAATACTTAAACTCCACTCTCAAATATGAAGCCAAACGTTCACCGCAATTTATTAATCATTATATTGGACTTTTGAATATCATTATTTTGTTAGTTAATCATCTACGATGATGAAAAGTAAAAGTTTATTTTACTTACCAAGATTCCACCAATGACTGAATTAATACTTAATTTTTATTATTATTATTGTTAATGTTAGGATCAGAATTTATAAGTATATCGTAGTAAATAATAAATTACCCATAGATTGATTGTATAGACTCGTAAGTCATGATTCAATTAATTTCTTGAATATAGAAAAGCATAAGTTAATTTGGGATAAACTAATTTTTGAATATTTTGTGAGCTGATTCAGTAACATGCATTATTGTTATTGGAAAATTGTCTTTAACCAGTTGGAAATGTTTTTACTTGCGCCCAAAATCATTTCTATTCGACTAAAATTAAAATTTGGGCATGCTACTTGCTTAATTCTGTGTTACAAACAAGCAAAGATATTGGGCCTCATTCTATAACATGTGATTATGTGAATAAGAAAGAAATGGCGTGCGTATGGCTTCTTTTATCTTTTATAATGATAACAATACATACTGTGGAATGGAATGGGCAAACGAGGCTTCTCAGATGCCAACTTCTTTAAGCAACCGACTTCATTCCTTTGTTCTTCATCATCAATCCTCAACCAGCCCGTTTAGAATTCAGCTTTCAGGAGCTCGTGAACGGGTGTACCGAAATGTAAGACAATCAACAAACAACAACCCAATTCCAAACTCCGAAGTCCAAGAATCATTGATTGAAATATAAGTTTCCATGAAAGTGAACTCACTTTTCCCCGCGTTCTCCGTTTCTAATGGCTATACCCAATTCCGTGACACCATTTGCGTGGAATGGATCCGATCAAATTCTCTCTTCACTAACGGAATAATTTAAAAAAATATTTCCCCACTTTCATCTAGTCAGCACCTCCTTTCCCTCTCTCCCCTCTACGCAACAATTCTCTTCCTTGCTGCATTCAATCATACACCTCCCACGTCTTTTCCTTTCATCCCCTGCCCTGAACCTGAATACGCCTCCGATTATCCATCTTGAAGTTGTTGTTTTTCCTCAACTCAGACGCTTGATATTTTCTATAGCTTGCTGTAAGTATTTGATTGGCTTCCTTATGCTCCAACTGAGCATGCCCGTCTAGTATATAGTTATTTATCTGAACCTGTCACTTTTTATTTTCTTTTCTTTTCGTTTTATTCTTTGGTTCGAATTTGATTATTTCTTCGCTTCGATTGTTGCTGTACTATGCCCATTTGTTCGATCGTCTGGCTAAGTGCTTGATTCGAACTAGTCGTTTGGGATACCCATCTGCTCGAGTTCGAACTGTTGATTTTAGTTTCCCTCGTCATAATCTGGGGTTTTGTAAAGGTCTGATTTGGGTTCTACACTAGATTGATCTAACTCCTTGTGCATCTGTAATTTCTGGAAATTGAGTTTGCTGCAGAAACTTCAAATATCATTGCCTGTGTTTCTGTTGTAATTTCTGTGGTTGGATTCTTTTGAGTTTTATTGGTGGTGGTGATACTTTGTTTTTGACGTAAGCTTCTGGAATATTCCCTTGACTTAGACCCATGGATTTTCACGCCAAGCATGCATCTGAATCAGGGAGATTAGAGCAAATTATATCTCAGTTCCTCTTAAAGGTTCTGCACATAATACTAGACTCAAGGATTCCCTCACTTAAACCACGAGACCAAAGCGGGGGTCGATCAACTAACTCTAAGGTGAGAAAGAGTGATAGGTGGTTCCATTTAGCTTTAGGGGATCGCCCTGCAGCTCTAGAAAATCTTCAATTTTGGCACAGGAATTTGATGGATCCGATGGTGATCGACATAATTGTCGTTCATCGGGGTCAGCGAGGAAGTTCTGATGCTAATTTCTCTGCCAGTGATATATCACCTGATGTGGCTTCTGTTGAGACAGTTATTGAGAGATGGATGGTTCAGTTTGAAAATGCAAGGGCAATGTCGGTGCAATCTGGTGATTTTTCTTCATCGTATAAGAGAACGTACAAGAAATCAATTATACTTTTCAGATCACTGTATTCAATGATGAGGTTCTTGCCTGCATACAGGATATTTAGGCATTTTAGTTCGTATAGTCAGAACCCTGACTATGATGTTATATACAAGGTGTCTACTTTCAGTGATCCATTTTCAAGGGAGGAAGAGAAATTGATGAAGCAGTATAGTTTTGTTCCAGTAGAGACTGTGAATGGTCGCCTTTGTGTGTCTGTGACATACAGATCAGTTCTATCAGAATTTAGTCTCGAGAGTTCGACCTCATTTCCTCCTATGATAATTGCTGATTATGTGGGTAGTCCTGCTGCTGATCCTATGAGGGCATTTCCCTCCATGGTTAAGGGTCTTCGTACAGCGTCAGTCTCAATACGAGGAACAAGATCGACTCCTTCAATGGCACTTCAGCGCCCACATAGCTGGTCTAGTGGTGCTCCTTATATGCAAAGTCAGGGCATTATTGGATCCCCACCTGTGCATCGTGGGTCATATATGCCAAATGAGTTTCAATCATCACCGGGAAGTATTCATGGTCAAAGAATTCAGAATCAAAGGCAACCATCTGGTTATTATAACACTAACAGCTCTGATGAGTACCAACTCTCACCACCTTTTTCTCCCTCTTCCTCTCCATCTCCTTCAGCATATCTTTTGAGTCATAGCCCTGGCAATTCTCGGTTGCGGTCAGAATCTGCCCCTGTATCTATTCCCCATGCTATGTTAACTAGAAGCCCCAGATACCTTTCTCCCAACTTCTTGTCAGATCCAAATAGGCCTTCTCTTCCTCCCCTCTCACCTAGAAGTACAAGGAATGATCCCTCTCCCAAGAAATTAGATGCATTACGCAGTGGAGAACCATTATTGGGGATCTCGAGTCAATCTTTTGGCACAAAGGTATCACCACAGTTTTCCTTACCTTTATCTACTGCACTGACGTTATTTGATTATGCATTTCTCTTGCCTGCTGTGAAGATCTGATGATAACTGCTGTGCAGATATCCAGAGATAGCAGGGATGACTCTGGAAGATTCTCAGGGCTGCTTTCTTCTGGTAGTTCTCATCATGTAGGAAGCTCTAGTAGACTATCTTTCCAAGATGACCTGGATGAATGTGACTTCGCATGTCCATTTGATGTTGATGATGTTGATACATCGGGTTCTCCATCTAGGTACTTTGTTTACCTTTATTTTCCCTTAAGTTGATGCATGTACAAAATGTCAGTAGGTTTACTCCAAAAAAGAAAAAAAAAAACAAATAAGGATGTAAATGTAAAAGTAAGAAGAAAAACATGAGTTTACTGGTTTGGGGGATTAAGATGCAAAGTAGCTTGGTCTCAAGTGAATAGTAAATGCTTACAGGTTTGGGTTACAACTTACAAATGACCAAATTTTAGCTCAGCTACGACCATTCTGGAACTTAGGATGCAATACACTTTGTAGAATCTCCCTTTTTTCCCTTATCTTTGTGTTACTTGCTGTCTCATCTTCACAGAAAATTAAATTTTTAATCCTGAAAATCTAGGATGGAGAAGAGCATGCCATGTTATGTAAGACTTGGCTTGTTGCATTCCTTGTTCCCCTTATACTCCTTTCATATTCTTGTTTTTACTAGCTTATGTGGAGAAGGCACCAAATCACTTGAATTACTAATTGCCAATAACTTTGTCTATAATAAGCAACAGAATGGGTAGCCTTTTATTTAGTCAGTAAAACACACCCATCTGGAGATGATGACCTGCACTCTAGCAGTGTATATTTGGTGCTGATGCAACTAACAACGGTTTTAGATTAGCTTTCACTTTGGTGTGGGATGGAGGCTTTTCCTTTTCAGCATAAGTGGCCCAAGGATCAATTGAGGCAATGACTCAATGACTTGAAAAATGAAATGATTCTACCAATTAATGGTTCATTGTTATTGTAAGAACAAAGATGAAGGATCCACGTGCAGTGTTTCATAACATAGTTGAGTACTCTTTAATTCTTAACCAAAATCTTTTTTTTTTCTTTTTATGCTGTCAATTGTTTTACCTGATCTCATAGTTTCATTGGCATATTCAAAAATCATGGAGGTGGCATATTTTACTCGAGTACAACCATCTGTCTTTACCTGACTTACAGAATGGTTATAATGGTGATTTTATTCAACCTGAACCCAAAGTTGTTGATCCAGCAAACCCAACCGTAGTCCCACCTTTGATTATAATGTTAGGAGTATTTGAGCAGCAAAACAGCATTCTTAACCTAGTGTCCTTCCAACCTGGGTAGTATACACTATACACTTCAGTTGGTGACATGCTGAGACCAATGTTTTGGGAATGCTAGGTGATGTAAAATCAAGGATCTATATTGTTCAGGTGTAGAGCAATATGTGGACCTGGAACAAGGTAGATATCCGGCTGTTGGAATCTTGCCAGTTTTGCACCACATAAGGATTTTGAGAAGCTGAACAGAAAAAGAGGAGTCAAATATGAATGGGCATTGGTAGAATGGAACAGCATTGTGTGAACTTTATGTATCCTTGTAGCCTTGATTTGATGACTTCCGAGTTAGGAGTATCTGCATGGATTCTCCCCACTGGCATTTCCCTGTTGGATTTGATAAAACCAGTAAAGACGAGTTCATGCTTCTTCTTTTGTTAGTCAGGCCATGCCTCCCCCCCCCCCCCCTCCCTTTTCTCATTATTCTTCTTCCCTTTTAGTCTCCCAGCTTATGATCAAATATGTAGGCATTGAGTCTCTGGATTGTTGCATGGATCATCAATATATGAATCACCTTGTATCTGCAGTCCGCTCCCTTGTTCATTTGTTATTTAATGCCGTCTACCAACATTATATATCTGT
Source organism: Tamarix chinensis (assembly GCA_030549775.1). Classification (NCBI taxonomy): domain Eukaryota; kingdom Viridiplantae; phylum Streptophyta; class Magnoliopsida; order Caryophyllales; family Tamaricaceae; genus Tamarix; species Tamarix chinensis. The sequence goes on along the minus strand of CM060176.1, from coordinate 107,507,012 downwards.
CTCTTGTATTGCTCAATGTATGCCCTCACGGAAATCCTTAAGAGTTCTGAAAGAACTTTCACAACCCCCCCCCCACTCCCGCGGTCCTTTGGGTGGCTCTCGGAAGCCACTTGCAGGATTGATAGACGTTGGTTTGAGGGGTGGTTAACTGAGATACCTCTGGTGAGAAGTGCAAGGAAAACACACTTTTTTTTTCTTTTTTTTGCTGTGCTTCAACTTGTGGGTAGAGATATCAGGTTAGAGACTTGTGTTCCAGATGGCAGCTGACCTTGATAGGTGTTTGGGGAAGCGTTGACTTGGATATTGCTCAGTTTTTGCCGTTTGGCTCATGACTGCTGCCATTGCTGTCAATTGTCACCACTTGACTGCTTAATGACCTGTATATTTGGCTTATTCGGTTCTTCATCAAACCCCACCTCCGCCCCTAGCCCAGGAAAAGGGTTGAAGAGGGAAAATCATATTGGAACTCGCAATGCAGGAAATGCATTGCCAACGAGATTTTTGTTTATCATGATATGGCGCTTTTGCTTTCCTTTTATTATTTAGATATCCTATGAGCATTGCGTAGGCAAAATCTAACGATTTTTTCATATTTGTCCTTTGTTTCTGTACAGTCAAAATTATGATGGAAGAAAAGGTCTGGAGTTTACTTCTGGGCTTTCAATGGGTAGAAAATCACAAGATGCTGAAGTGGGTGCTCTTGTTCAAATGTTACGAACAGCACCACCGCTCCGCCAAGATTCTAGTTGTTATTCAGCTCGTTCCGCCCCCATCTATGAGCAGGAAGGTAACTTTGGGACGGCTTCTGGATTTTTCATGCCTCGTAAGGCATCAGATGCACTTGAAGAGCTAAAGAGTTACAGGGATATGAAGGAACTCCTCCTTTCAAAGAGTGGAGCTCGAGTCATTAGCAAAGAACACGCGTAAATTTTGTGCATTTTCGTCCTAAGAAACTAAAAGAAACTTATGTGTTTGAAGCTAATCAAGTTAGTAGCTGACAAATCAAATGTTTGTATATAAGAGGATAATGTCTAAAAATGTCTTGATGATCTTGGATCTGGTAACGTCCATTCCGCTCTGTATATAGACGGGTTTTCTTGACTTCACATGGAGCCTCCACTAGGCATGCTTCCGGATCCCCTCTTGTTATTGGGTTGTAAGTAAAATACTGGGCAAAATGTAAAATGGGCTATAACATTAAATTTATGGGCCTCTAATGCTTCTCATGGACCCATTTGAAGTGATCCAAGCCTAAGTTTAATCATTTCTCTTACGATCTTTTTTTTCCGTAATTTTCATTCATTTTTCATAATGAAAAGTCAAATTAATTATATGATAAATTTATGTAGATATCTTAGGGGTAACCTAGGTGGCAAGGGAGGAAGTTGTGTGAAGCAACACTTAGTTTAATGTGACCCAATAAGATCAACAAATTGATTCATCAATAATAATTAATAAAATAGATAATCATATGCATACTTGAATCCATGAGGAATGTGATAATCAATACCATCATATATCGTCAGATATGTTAGAGAGTCGTCTAGTATTGTGGCCTTCCAATCAAGCATGCTCTCACTTTTCTTTAAAACCTTATAAGAATTAATTCGAACAAAGCACATGTAACTCGAAGACCGCAATTATATATATAGATAACTTAATTGTTATCTATTGGGTCATTTTAATTTAGTCTATCAATAATTTAGAACTCCTAAAGTCTCTACACGTATGGATCTATATTTAATTAAACATATTAAGTCTAAATACTTTAAACTTAGGTCAATCACTTTTATACGGGTTTAACTTATGTGACAACCCAAAATTCATATTATTCACATATGAGCCTAATGTTAGATAGCAATCCAACATTATCTCACTTGGGTTATATACGTAACCTTATAACTATGAATTGCATAATAACCAAATAAGTTCAATATAGTTGTTGTTATGAAAATATATCTATGACTAATCACATCCATAAATCAAACCCAACAAAGGATCAAAGAGAATTTCATCACATCTCTTCATAATTGAATGGTGTGGATCAAGATATGGATGTGTAATATGGAGATATCATGTAAAGTGATTCCAACATACTTATTTTCAATTGGTCTATCTTATCCTTAATGAGATCAAACTTTACAATGATCAGAGTGTGATTAACTTAAAACCTTATTGTGCAAAAATAATTGTAGTATAATCTCAACTAAAATAGCAAAATTTTGTCTATATCAAGATAACACCAAAAGTACAAACCTTCACTAAATCTGGACATCATAAACATACAAAGCACCCGTAAGTACAATATGCTCATGAAACCGCATAGGGTGATACTTCCTTGTTAAGTGAGTCTACAATGATGAAGTTTGTACCAATGTTTTCAAAAGACGCCTATGCACTATGAGCTCTTTATTTAACAACAAGGAACCTTTTGTCAATATTCCATAACTTAATTGAGTTTCCTTGCTATTGGAATATTACACTGCCAACTTATTGCCATACAATAACAGGAGTGGTATTTTAACACCATTCACTATGTGCAATCGCATGACAAAATTTTGGAGTTATATTCAATGACTAGATGTAAACATGCTACAGATTTTACTACTATAACGCTAATTGATAAATTTAGCCTAGAGTGGATCTACTACTGCAATGACATCTAGCTAAATCAAATCATAAATTTTTTTTAGCTAATCTAACTTCCTATATAAAAACATGCAACCTTATGTTTTTATGTTTTATGTTTTATGTTTGATAACCTCTTTGATTTCACCCTAATGATTTATCCCAAAGTTGCTTAAATATCTACCTAACTTTCCAACAATGAATGTTGTATCCGAATGTGTACAATCTTAGACACACTTCCTATAGCCAATAGGTATGGAGTCTTTTACATTGCATTAACTTAAAGGTTATACTTTTAGGGCACCAATTGAGACTACATTTGTCTCCTATAGTGATAAGGCTCTCACCTAGTTTGTAATCCTAGATGCCAAACCTTTAATAACCTTATCGATATAGCTTTTTTGTGACAATTCAAGAATACCTTGAGAATGGTCACATAGCATATGAATTCCTAATATAAAAGAGATGTCAACAATACCTTTTATTTCAAACTCCTTAGAAATCTCTTGGTTTCATGCAACATGACTATATCATCAATGATAAACAGTACATCAACAAAATAATACGCCAAAAAAAAATTACTCCCACTGAACTTGTAGTAAACATAATAACTAGTAATATTTACCTCAAAACCAAATGAAATAATTATTTGATGAAGTTAAGGAACCAATGATGGCAATTTTATTTAAGTCCATAGATAGATTCCTTTAGTTTACAAACCATATCCTTTGGGTGCCATGACACAAAGTTGTGGTTGCACCATATAAATAGTTTCATCAATGTCACCATTGAGAACTATTGTTTTTACATCCATCTCATGGAACTCAAGGTCAAAATGTAAAACAAGAATGATGTTTATACTAAAAGTCTTTCAAAGAAACCAAATAGAAAGTCTCTTGAAGACAACATCAACATTTTGAGTAAAGTCTTATGCTACCAAATGATCCATATATCATTTTGCATTACCCTTTGAGACCCATATGTTATTAATGAGTGGGACCCGCACCTTCTGATAATGAGATAAGATACCATATTTTAGTGGCTTACATTAACTTATACTCCTTATTCATGAAATTAATATACTTTTGAGAATTAAAACACTGTATCCCCTGATGGAAGGTGAGGTGTGCCCGTAGCCGACACATAATTTAAACCCTCTTATAGTCAATTGTAGCACTGGTAAATAAGGGTGTCGTTCTATACCGGAGATTGAGATGACTCACCTCTATTGAACTAGCTCACAAATAATAATAAAGAATTAATAAATTTTAAATCACACACGATTAAATAAAACTAAAACATAATAATGGGGGTTTTAAAAATAGAAAATAATAAATAAAATAAAATAGTAAAAATAATAGATAACTGCAAATACGATAAATGTGCTAGGAAAATCAAAATCCACCACTAAATTAGGTCAAAATATAATAATAATTTCTAAGTCATCATTTAATCATGAGAAGGAAACTAACCAAGTTATAAGCGTCAAAATATGCACCTTATATTACTTTCCTAAAATAATTAGTACTACAAAGCATTAATATTAAATCATATTAAATACTAGTAGCATAATAGCAACAAGCGGTTCCTATATTTAACTAGATTTAATGCATTAAGCACAAGTAGAAGGATATCAGTCTAAGTACCCATACTAGTACAATAAGCATGTCTAGTTATATTTCTCTCCTTTGATCCACACATATCTAAACGTTCTACTACTCCGGTTAGAGTCACAAAACTATTAGGTGAATTGTTATCTAATCTACCTATAATTTATACATATAAATTCTAGTATATTTGTAACACCCCAAAATTCACTATATTTTTTTAAAACGGAAACAAATGAATTAAATCAGAACCTGTGAATTCTGAGAATGTTACCGCCACACTTAGTACTAGACCAGTTCACTCCTATTGTTCCAGTACCAAGTGCTAAGGCTAAAAAGGATATTTATTAAACTTAATCAATACTTAAACTAAAATTTCATAAAAAGAACTAAAAGGATCATACCATAGAAATCAGAGTACGCGTAAAGAGAATCATAAACCAGAGTGCATTATAAAAACTCCAAGAACATAAATAAAGTTGACAACTGATAAAAGTTTCGTCTCGAATACTCAATACAAAGTAATAAGTCGTAAAAGGGGAAATCCAATACAAAAAGAATTAACAGAAGGAAATAAGATAACATGGAGAGAGAATCTAGCCACGTCACTCCCGATCATCGAGCCAAGCACATTCTCAACACTTAGCCCCGCCTGATGCCTCATGAACATTGAATGCATCAAAATATGCATCGCCCACCTACACAAAGTTAGAAGAGCTTTCTATTCATGGGAATGAACAGCACTCATGAAAAGGGTGATCAGTACACTACGTACTGAGTAAGATAACCGTGCACTAAGGCCAACACATAGAAGCATAGAAAACCAAGCAGAATAATAAAAACAGCATATAGTTCAACATGATAACATAGTAGCATACGATCATTCAGGTAAATATACAAAGGTCCATTTATAGTCCAGATTAATTACTTAATTAATCTCTTATCGATACTCATTTCACACCATGCTCTTTAGCAAGTCCATGTGAGTACGGGAACCCCACTATTATAGCCAGTGGACCAGATACATACAAGGCATAAAGCTCCTAACCACTATCATTGCCCGTGGACCAAAAACATAAAGGGCATAAAGCTCCTGGCCACTATTATTACGGTGGACCGATCTGGCCTCGACTCTCATGGTATTTCACTGTAAGTACTTAGTGTCTTCCCTGTGTCTTAGCACAATTATGTTTGGTTTTTTTAGCATTGAATCCCCCACTATTATAGCCGGTAGACTAGAAACATATAGGCATAATGTGCTTGACCACTATTATTCACTGATGGATCGGTCACACATAAGGCAAACGCCCTAACCAGTATTATTCGCTTGTGGACCAATCTGGGCCCGACTTAACAATCTTCTGCTTTAAATGATTAAATTCTTACAGTGTCTTATTTAGAAGTTTCACCCTAAACATGCATGACTCACTCACCCCACACCTATCCTCCAACGAACCCGTTCCACATCATTAGACTCATGCACCTCCCAACTTGCCCCAACATCCTTTCCTCCATATTCTATCTCACATTAGTAGTCTAACTCTTAAGTATATGGGTCAAGGCCTGCCACCTTATACTTCCAAATCCACTCAACACCTCACTCTAGGGTTTTATCTCGAAACCTTAATTTAGGCCTATGTGGCCCATCCTACTCCACCTCATACAACCCAATTCATTTTAACACTCCATACATCACAACCTTTAGAATCAACTCTCATCATTACGCCTTACTCCTTAAGCACAATTGTGGTCACAAAATCCCTAGGTAACCACACCAAACCGTAATTGACCACAACAAACCCTAGCTTCCTCGTGTCCGTATGTCACCCTTCCATTTCTCGCATTCCACTTGCTATTTTTCCATACCAGTCATGCTCATCTTTACTTGATCATTTTCATCATCCTCTCTTACTCCACTCACCCTCATTTATTTCTCCTTTTTACCACCCTCTCAAATTAGGGTTTTTCCCTCAAACCCTAGCTCAGTCTCCTATGTACCCTTACACTGTCCTATGTACTATTTTTCACCCAAAGTCTCCGAACACCCAAACAACTCTTCCATTACCTTCCTCACACCCCAAGTTAACTTTTCATACGTAAATTTTACTCCCATGTAGACGCTAACCTTCCCATGCAAACCTTCTAACTTTCTCATGCAAACCCTAGACTCCCATGCAAACACTAGTGTCTTCCAGGCAAAACCCTAGATTCTTCCATACAAACTCTAGATTCTCCCATGCACAACCATATGTTCTCCCATGTAAAATCATAGATTCTCTCATGCATATCCATAGATTCTCCCATACAAAACCCTAGATTCTTCCACTCTTTTATTTTATTTAAAATCCCCATTTTATTTCTCCACTCATGGACTATTAAAATATATAGGTTAACTCACATCCCTTAGTCAACTTATTTCCCTTTAGTCAACTTACTTCCCTATTTTCCTTTTTCATCCTTTCCACCCCACCAAACCACATTATACATCCTCACATGCATGTCTTAAAGGGTCATAATATATTACATCACATTCCGCCACACTTCACCATATATACATGTCAACATATGCAATAAGAAGGCACATAAGCATACCTTAATTCCAAGCTGCTCCATACATAAAATAGTCAACTAATAGCATAGGATACACAACACGATATTATACAAGGCATCCAAGCATATAAGGCACATAAACACACATAAGGCCTTAGTTACACCATTGCCTAAAATAACACCGATCTTGGAGCATGCTCCAACGCCTCCTTAGGGTTTTGACTGGTCTCACCTATATAAGGGAAAAGCTAAATATTAGATTCTCTCCTACCAAAAATACTATTATTTTCTAATTTATTTTAAAATTAAGTTTTTTGATAAAATAATAATAATAACATTAACTAATTACTAATTTTTTTAAAGATATAAGAAATAATAGTAATATTGTAAAAGTTGATGATATAAGACTTTAATATTTAATTCTACTACTAATAATAACGATATTAGAAATAACACTAATCATAATAACAATAACAATAATAATAATAATAATAACAACAACAACAACAACAACAACAACAATAACAATAATAATAATAATAATAATAATAATAATAATAATAATAATAATAACAATAATTTGAATAATAATAATAATAATAATAATAATAATAATAATAGAAATAGTAATAATAATAATGATAAAAAACCATAATAATATTGCGAAATAATAATAATCATAATGGTAATAATAGTAATGATAATAATCGAAGATAAAATGAAGTAGGGTTTCGACCCTACATTGAATAAATAGTAAAACTAATAAAAAAAATAATAATAGATAGATACTACTACTACTACTACTACTACTAATAATAATAATAATAATAATAATAATAATAATAATAAGACATGATATTAATAATACTAATACTAAAATTTTAAAATAGACATAATAAGGTCTCAGCCCTATCTAGAATAATAATACTAACATTGAAGATAATAATAATAATAATAATAATAATAATAATAATAATAACATATTAATAATAATAATAACAACAACAACAACAACAACAACAACAACAACAACAACAACAACAACAACAACAACAACAACAACAACAATAATAATAATAATAATAATAGCAACAATATTAATAATACTATAAGCGAAACAAAAATAGAATAGGGCTTTGGCCCTCAATAGCAATAATAATAAAACACATTAGTAGTAGTAGTAGTAGTAGTAGTAGTAGTAGTAGTAGTAGTAGTAGTAATAATAATAATAATATAATTGAAATAAAGGAAATAAAAAAATAAAATGAATAAATCTTATATAAATAGTGAAAAAGGGTTGAAAGGGTTTAGGGTTCCACCTTGGGTTGGTGGTGCACGGCGGTGGCCGAAAAAAGAGAAGAAAAAAGAGAAAGTTGAGGGCTGGAAAAAGGAGAGGAAGAATGAGGGTGGGAGTAGGGGTGTTTATGGTTGTCTAGAAGGAAAGGAGTAGAATGAGAGTGGTGGCGCATGACGGTGGCGGTGGTAGCCGAAAATGGATGAAGGAGGGAGAGGGAGGAGGAGAGGGAGAAAGAGAAAAAGAAGAGTAGGGGGAGGTAGAGAAGGTTCTGCAAGTGTCTTTGGGAGGTGTAAGAGGCGGTGGAAGTGGTGGTGGACAGTGATGCGAATGGTGGCAGGGTCAGAGGAGTGGTTGATCGAGAAGGAAACTTTGCACAACCGGAGTGGCTTGTGTAGGGCAGATCGAGGGATAAGGGTGGTGTAGTTAGTTAGAGGGAGTTGTAGGGAGTGCTTAGGTGGGCAAAGTGGGCGGCGGTGTTAGCCAACGGCGGCAGAAATAACGTCTGAAGTGGCGGCAGTGCACGAGAAAGAAATTCTGGGTTTTGGGGAAAAAGGCTCAAGTCCAAGCCGGTTAGGATATTTATAGAGTAAAAGGGAGGGCTAAGGTCATAGGGGAGATGGGAGAATCAGGTAGGTGGGTGAGGTGCATCGGTCGGTGCCGACAACCGGCGCACGATCAATCAAGCAGGTTTCATGGCCTACGATTGACCAGGGATGAGAGAAAACGTACGAGAAGAGGGGAGAAGTAGTTGGGCTAAATGGTCGACGGATCAGCAGGGAAGATAGAGGGAAAATGGCCGGTCAAATGGCGAGGTCAGCGGAAAATTTTTTGGCCTTTCGGGGAAGGAGTTGCAAGCACGAAGGGCTGGGGAAGAAGAAGAAGAAGAAGAAGGGGGCTGGACTGGCCGACTAGGGAAAAGAAGGAAAAGAAAGAAACGAGAGGCGAACTGGTCAACGGGTTGTGAAATGGGATCAAAAAGCAGCATTCAGGAGATGGGCCATGCCGAAGGAGAAACGGGGTGGAAGATCTTGGGCCGCCGAAGAAGAAAAAGGAAAGAAGGGAGGCGGGCCACGGACAGGCCCAAATCGAGGTAAGGAGGAAGAAAAAGAAAAGAAGAAGAAAGGAAAAGGAAGAAAAAGAAAAAAAAAATTAGGTGAGTTTGGGTCAATTAAATTAATTTGGATATTTGGGATATTTAAAAATAATAATATTTAAATAAAATAATATTTAAATCCCTTTTTAGGCTAAATTAGGATTTTTGAAAGATTTTTCCTAAATTCCCTTTTAATTAGCAAAATATCAAAAAATTTGTAATAAAAATATTTATTATTTTCTTTTTGATTTTCCCTAATTAATTCCTTTTTATTTTAATAAAAATAATTTATTTAATTAATTTTCCTAATAAATCCTTATTTAACTAAAATTCTTAAAATAAGGGTTTTGGAGCATTTCAATATTTATATGGCCATTTAGTAAGCATATAATCCTACATGTTATCACTATGAGAAAACTAGAACAAGGCATGCACCATATAAATCATACTTGACAGAATCATATATGTAAATGATAGAAATTAAAATAGAGTCAAAGAACAATCTCATGAAACAAAAAATAATAATATCATATCTCAACTATAATCTAGTGTTTCAATCTATTTTCCAACAATAAATAATTAGCTAATCATAATGATCAGATTAATTACACAAAAATATATATATGAAAATAGAAAAATAAACAATCAAAATTAATTACGGATAAAAGTTCAAAAATTTATTTAGATGAAAATTTGATAAATTTTATCTGAAATAAATCTTCCAAACTATTTTTCTCTTTTCGTCTCTCCCTCAACCCCTAGAATTTAGTGTTGTCAAGCACTGACTTTTCTTCTTCTTCTTTTTTCCTAACAGTGCTTCACTAGCGTCCCTCCTCCTCACTAGCTATCTTCTTCTTCGACGTTGCTCTCTGTTGGGCTATTTCTCCTCTCTCTTTCTTTATGTTTTTTCTTCTTTGACAACTGGCTTCTCTCTTTTCTTCTGCCACGTCATCGTTCATCTTTCTCTCCCTTTCTCCTACTTAATTGGCTCTCATTTCTTCTTATTTTCTGTGCCTCATAATTTCCCTCCTCTCATTTGTTGGCCCTATTACTCTCCTTATTTCTTGTGCTTCTCCTCCTACTACAGTCGAACTCCCTGCCTTCTTGTTATTTTGTTGCTACTTTTTTTGTTGCATTCTCTACAGCAGCATATTAGTACTACCCCTCTACCCTCTCTTTATATTTCTTTCGGCGCTCACGTCCTCGTTGGCTCTCTTGTGCCTCCTTTTATCATTGGTCGTTGGCTCTCTCTTTGGGTGTGTCATCTTTTATAAAAAAAAAATCTTTTGGGCCTCTGGTTCTTTTAGACCTTTGGTCCAAAAGACCCAAAGTCTCTCTCTTGTTTTTTTACCTACAAAATAAAATTAGAAAAATTAATAAATAATTTTATATTTTAAATTTATTTAATTTATATCATGTTAACTCAAATAATAAGATTTATATGATTATTATTACTTAAGCATAAAATTATAATTATTCTTATATATTATTGAAATAAAATACTAAAAACTAAGATAAAATAGGTATAAAATATGTCATAATATAAAATCATAAAGGTGATTAGATCACCTTCTTGATATCTATTAATTCCTCAATTTCTTAGAGAAGTACCATAATAGTCTAAGTAAAACTTCTTATTATTCTAGCGGGTCTACTTAATACCTGAGGTTGTTAATATTGTTCTTTTTAACAAGGTTTTATTCAATATTATTGTGGTAAGGTTCATAATTTGCTTCTTGATTTGTGACATATGTAAAAACATGTACATCATCATAGCCTATAGTAGAAATCAAAACTAATTCTTTCTTAAAGACAGTGTGTGTGTGTGTGTGTGTGTGTGTGTGTGTAAAGACAGACATATCTAAAATAGACATCTAATAATTAATAATGAAAAGGATGAAAAACAAGAGAAAATATTTAATTTAAATGAAAAAATAATTTCTATAATCTAAAAAATAACATTAAAGGAGAAGACTAAACTATCAATTATAATAAAGAAAATACATTGTCTCCTTCATGATTCAAGCAAGCCAGGCTTTGATACCACTTGATGGAATTTATGCTACCCAACAGAATCAACATGGTGATTCATCAATAATAATTGATAGAATAGATAAGCAGAAGCATATATGAATCCATATGGAGTACACAAATCAAATATAGTTAAATATCATCATATCTTATAGAGAGTCTGAATAACTGGTATTGTGCTATTCTAGATCAAGCGCAAGCTTGCTTGTGTCTAATTACTAATGGGAATCGATTAAAACAAAGCACGTGTAACTTGGGGACCAAGACCATATATATTACATATTATATATTGAGATATTCTAATTTTATCCATCAATAATCTAGAACTACCAAAGTATCTACACATATAGATTCACATCCAATTAGATATATTAAGCCCAGATGCTTTAAAATTAATTCAATTACTTTATATTAGCTTAACTTATATGACAACTCATAATTTGTATATTTTACATATCAGCCCAATATTGAATAATAATATAAAAAAATTCGATCATGCGAAGAGATGCCATCCAAATGCACACATTTGAGGAGTTACAAGAAGATGTTGCTAACATATTATAGGAGTTAGAGAGATAGACCCAAAAAGAATTTGAGGACGGCAATCTGGTGTGATTTAACCATTCTTAAACTTATTAAAGACATTTTTATCAAAGTAAAAATTAAGTGGTTAGAAAACATGGTCTTAAAACTAACTAAAATAGAGAGAGAGGGACAGACATATCTAAACCATAAAATAGACGACCAATAGTCAACAAGGAAAAGGATGAAAAACAAAAGGCCAAGATTGAATTAAAATGGGAAATTAATTTTGGTAACCCAAACAAATTCATTAAAGGATAAGACTAAACAAGCAACCATAATAAATAAAATACATAGTCTCCTTGGTGGTTCAAGCAAGTCAAACTCTTATACTACTTGATGAAATTTATGTGACCCAATTAGATCAACATGTTGTTCATCTAGAAGAATGAATATAATATATAAAGGGAAGCTGTAATACCTCATTTGCATATACCCTAATTATCAACTAATTATTATATGTAATTAGTTATAATAATTATTTTAGGATGTTTTATATTAAATATATAACTTTTATGTATATTATTATGGAATATTATATATATAATTAGGTTAGAATCTAGATAGAATTTGGGTTATTATATTTAACCCTAATTGGGACCCCAACCCATATCCCCTTTACTAAAGAATTCTAATTCTAATAATTGAATATTTTTTTGTCTTGATCCGGCTATTATTAATAGCATCCTTACCCTATTGTATGTAGTATGTTCTATATCCACCTTATTTGGCGTATATTTCTCCTTCACAGAATCTTCCTCTACTCACCCATGCCTCTGCCCATATTCCCCTCGCCATGTCTTACTCGACTTGCTCCATTCACACCATCATCCATTCAAGCATATTTATTCTCTTATTTTGATTTTTTTTATTCAACCTAACCGATCATCTTCGTTCCTTTTCTTCTTCTCTCTATCTATGGTTCTCGTTCACACCATCAACCACCCACTATAATCAACCATCACTACAACACCTCACCACCAACAACTAGCAAGCACCACCACATTCACCTTAAAATCATGAGCATTATCTCCTCATCACTAGGGTTATTAGTAAGCCAAGGTGACTCGCTAGCTTTTTGGCTTGGCTCATTAAAGGCTCTACTCAACTCGCTTATTTAGTTAAAAAATCCTAAAAATAAGGCTCAAACTTGACTCATTTATCTCGAGGATAAAAAATTTGAGCTCAAGCTTATTTACAGTGCAAAAGCTCGTGAGTTTGGCTCGTTTAGCACAATAGCTCAAGAGTTGGCTCATTAGAAGCTCAGTTCGGCTTGTTAAAAGCTTTGCTCTTTTATAAATGAGCCAAGCTTGAGCTCTATTTTTAGGTTTGTTTATTAAACTATTCGATCCCAATCCCACCCCAACTTGGCCCATTAACAATCCTACTCATCAGTGTCTCTCGTCATTGCACAACCATTACCACTTTAAACTATATATTTTCTTCCCCGCATCATGCTCTATTTCAATATTTTGTTAAGGCACATGACTATGCACCCTCACACATCCTGATCATGCCTTTCACACACAACATACTCATGATCTATGCACAACCCATGCATTTCTCTTCTCATTGTTTATCTCTCATGCCCATGCACCATACATACAATCCTTATGTGTCTCTTCTTATTTTTTCCTTGCATGCCTGTGTGCCTCGCGCATAGCCAACCTGTGTTTGCTCTACCTCCTCAACTCGTGCATATGATGCATGAAAGGATATGCCTTCGATATTTTTCCCACACAACCATGCTTGTTTATGTGTTCTTCACCCAATTTTCCCTTATGTGAACTCTTGTCATTGTCCTCCCTCCTAGAGTGAGTTCTTCTCTTCTACCTTAATGAATTGGTAACCTCACACAACTTAGTTTGTTTGATTGTTGTAAATTAGTTAATATTTTTGGATTAAATTGATAATTTGTTTGATTGTTTTGGTGTAAGGAGTTCGAAGAGGTTGAGTGGAGACTAGTGGAGTGAATCTTGCCTCTTTTTTTTTGTTAGATAAGAGGTAACCGTACCCTTATACTAAAATATGAAATCATGTGATGATACATAATTTTTTTAATATTTCTTAAGGTATGATTTATGCATGGACTTTTAAAAGGTATATATGTATGCATCATGTGCCAAAAGTCTTACAAGATGTATGCAAGTACTATAAAAAGGTGTGAACTGAAAGTATGATAGTAAATAATTAGCATGTGTTCAAATTATTATTTAATATGAGATATAGATATGTGATATATATAAAAGGTTAACATCTGTCTACCTAGATTTTTGTTAGGGTATGTGACCTTGTCAAATTATACAACAATACCATGTGTAAGTATTTTGTGATTATCATTGCATATTGTAACTAGGGTGAAGATATAGTATGTTTGTATATAAGCCTGATTAAGGTTAATCTATTATGATTCTTATCTTAAATAATGAATCATTCTATAAATATGTACATATATGTTGCATAGAGTATATGACATGATAGAAACACATAATTAGGGTTTGTACACGTAAGTTACTAAATGTTTATATAATGGAAAATATAGTTAATTAATAAATCTTAGAAATTTCCTACGTATCAAAATATGGTAAATTATTATCTTATAGCTTTTTCATGAAAAATTCTCATAATAATAATATTTAGTACAAAATAAGATAAAAATAATGAAGTTAGGGTTTTGAGGGTATTATGGTAATTTTAAACCTAATGCTTTTAATATAAATAATTGGACATAGATGGTCTTAAAATTTTGATAGGTTGACCTTATGACAATAATGTTGACTATGGTTTTGACATAGATCGATAACTTTAGGGTTTACTTTAATAATTGAAAATAAAATAAAAATAATTAAGTATGAAAATGAAAATTTTTTACAATATGTTATATATGTGATCACCATATAAAATATTAATACCTAAAATGGAAGACCTTGAGTTTGAGATTGCTTCTCTCTAGGATTAGCTATCATGGTGTGGGGGTATTATGTCACCTTATGCACCAAAATGACCAAAGTGTTGTTATACTTCTGGGTTTGATGGTTGAGAGGGTATCGTGATACTTGTGTGTCGACATGATTCATGTACTTTTATATATCTAGGTTATTATTATATCCCTATTAGCTAATTAAAAATGAAAGTAACTATTCTTTAAGAATATAAATGGATTGATCTGGGCTAGTGATTTGGTAGTTGTCATTATGCACTACTTGGTTTGGAATGTGGTTTGGTAGTTGCTTTAACGCCCTACCTTGGTATTTAGAATTTATTTGGATTTATTGATTCGGTAGTTACCTCAGTACCCTATATTTGATATTTGAAATTGATTTGATTCTTATGGTTTTGGCCATTCATTATCGCATGATTTGTTTGATGTATCATGCTAAGTTATTACCTATGTGCTTCATGTGGTCTTGTATGTTATTGTTGTATATTGGTTCACTCGATACCTGTAACACCCCCAAATTTTGGAACTTAAAATTTTCATTTTAAAAAGTTAATAGCGGAAGTCAAAACACAAAATGTGGGAATGTCACACTGCATCCAACATAGAAGAGTCACTCCCAATGTCCAGTCCTTGTTGAGTGCAAGGCAAAATTAACCTCATACCTAGGGATGGCAACGGGGCGGGGCGGGGACGGGGACCCCATCCCCATCCCCGAACCCGATAAGGAAAATAATCCCCGAACCCGACCCGATCTCCGATATTTTTTTATCGGGGATTCCCCAACCCGATCCCCGCGGGGATCAAGTCCCCATACCCGACCAGATCCCGATCTATTTTTAATCCCCAATTTATTCCCCGTTCATAAAACCCGACCCGATCCCCAAAACCCGACTTTATACCCAATCCCCGATCTCATTCTCGGTCCTCAAACTATTTTTTTATATTATATTTTTAATTTATAATCTATAAATATATATATATATATAATATATATATATATATAAATTTCGGGGCGGGTTCGGGGATGGGAACCCCAAACCTGTCCCCGAAAAAATCCCCGTTAAGAATCCCCGAACCCGATCCCCGAATTCTCTCCCCAAACCCGAACCCGAACGGGGAATCCCCGACGGGGCCCCGCACCTGCGGGGAAAATTGTCATCCCTACTCATACCTAGGAATCAGGTATGGGAAGCGCTTGATTCCATCGCGATACAGGATATAAAAAAGAGAGAAGGGAATAAATAGTAAAAATAGAGGACTAGGAGTCCAAAGAGAGAGATAGAGATATCTGGATAACTATGCCTTTTACCAATACATTTAGCGCACACCCAAGGCAAGTACATCAAGCTAAAAATCATCAATCACCTGCAAAATAGAACAGGTCTACTCATGGGAATGAGCAGCACCCATAAAACGGATGGTCAGTACGCTACGTACTGAGTAAGGGAATAATACTATCGAAATACGAATAAAAGTAGCACATGCTTTCACATTAAATGATAAAGGAAAAACAACCAAGTAAATGGTCATCTTATAAGGCATAATACAATCAATATCCTTTTATTAAGTATAGTCCATTTTCATTCTTTTATGTGCAATGAGTGCAAGAACCCCACTATTCTTAAACAGGTGGAAAGGTCTGAAACTTCTCGAGGACAACACATCCAATCCACTAGTCTTTTTAGTGGAATGGAGGTAATAATATCTTCTCAAGGTAGAACGCTCCTGAGCCACTATTCTACCTAGTGGAATGGGAATAAATCATCTCTTCGGAGCATAATGCTCCCGAGCCACTATTCTACCCAGTGAAATGGGAATAAATCATCATGGTCCTGACTCACACATTCTTCCACTTTAAATCATTAGTATATTTTCCCATAGGTTGTAAAGGTATGTTTTATTTCACGATGAGTAAGCACCCCACTATTCTCAACCGATGGAACGGTTTAAAATATCTTGACGATAACTATTCTTTTTAGTGGAACGAAGATTAAAAACATCATCTTTGGGCAGAATGCTCCTGAGCCACTATTCTACCCTGTGGAACAGGAATACATATATATAGATTTAAGAAAAATAATCCCATGGCCCTACTCAAGTGCTCTTTCATTTTAATTGATTATGTAACACCCCCAAAATTCACTACTGAAAAATTTTGTTTAATTAAAAGAAAATTAGCCGAAGCAATTTAATAAACCGTGAACTTTAAGAGTATTACCGCCACACTTAGTACCAGACCGGTTTACTTATACCATTCCAATACTAAGTGCTAAGGCTAAAAGAATAAAATACAATTTTACAAGAAACTTAAGCATATATAAATCAGAGTAGCGCGGTAAATAATTTATCAGAGTAAAATCCACCAGTGGTGGTTACAAAACAATAATTATATTGAATTTATGAATTTTAAAGAGGCAAATTAAAATGTTAACAAGTCCGAATAGTTCCTTACGCTCATTCCCGAGGCCCACTTGAAAGCATTGAACACGACCTACAAGGGGCACTGCCCATTGAATAGGCAGGGGCCCCACGAGGGGAACCCTTCAATACTACGGTACTGAGTAACCCTTTAAAAACGCACTTAAAAACAGGCACATAATGTAACACATGAAATACTATCATACTCGTACATAACATTAGGTATAAACATGATATCCGGATTCATATATATTCACACATCCAATCAAGTCAATCAAATATTAGTAGCGTAGTCGTAACCTTCACTTTCGTACATTCACATACTTGTCAACTCAATCAAATATTAATAGGCCATAATTATCAATCGATACTTTTTGGGCCTTAAGGCCATTAGTCCATCATTAATCAATCATCTCGGATTATACAAGTCCTTGTGAGTGCGGGAACCCCACTATTATAGCCGGTGGAACGGTCGCGAGGGCACATGCCCTGCCACTATTTTAGCCGGTGGAACGGTCGCGAGGGTAGTATACCCTGCCACTATTATATGCCGGTGGACCGGTCTGGCCCCGACTCACAAGGTGTTTCACTGTAAGTAATTAGTATCTTCCCGTATCTTATCAATTTTACGTTTGGTTTGTCGAGCATGGAATCCCCCACTATTAAAGCCGGTGGAACGGTCACGAGGGCACATGCCCTGCCACTATTATTACCAGTGGAACGGTCGCGAGGATAAAATACCCTACCACTATTATTCGCCGATGGACCGGTCTGGGTCTGGCTCAACATCTTCCTCTTTAAGTAGTTAGTGTCTTAACGTATCTTATTCGAAAATATTTCATCTCTGACATGCATGGCTAAAGGGCCTCATCACATCACATCGTAACTTATAACGTATCTGTACTATCACATACCAAATGAGGATACATATACATGTCTCGATTTCAAGTCACGCCACATATGAAACAGTTAAGATAATAGCATGTAAAACATGACACATAAATTTTATAGGACATCCAAGGCATGTAGAACACATGGCACACATTCGGCCTTAGCTATACCCTTACTCGGTTTAGGTTATCAAGCTATTTCCACACTTGTTAGGCCACTAGACATCCTTTATAATTATCATACTTAACACATTTCCCATTTAGTTGGTTAGATTACCAATTTGCCCTTTTTCCTTTACTATAATTAACGTATTACCCTTTAGTTGATCAAATTACCAACTTACCCCTTTCTCGTTATCCTAATTACCAAATTAACCCTTTGTTAGGTTAATTATCCAATTACCACCTCTATTATCAATAACCAACTACCCTTCTCCATTATCAAAGCTACCAAATTATCCCCGACTGGTTAGATTACCAAATTACTCCTCGTATTTATCATATTTACCAATTTATCCTTCTCCATTGTTAAATTATCAAATTACTCCTTAGTTATTTAAATTATATATATTACCCTTCTCAATGATTATAATTACCAATTTAATCCTTTTCAATTTCCTCTTTTGCCCCTTGATTTACGAAATTACCATTTCACTCCTTTACCTTTAAATTTACCATTTTACCCCCTTAACTCCCAAAATTACTATATCGCCCTTTTAGTTATAAAATCTCCATTTATCCTTAATTATGAAATTACTATCTTACCCCTTTTTAATTTTCATATTACCATTCTACCCTTCAATCACAAAATTACTATTTTGTCCTTTAATCATAAAATACAATATTTCCCTTTTATTACAAATTACCATTTTGCCCCCCTTCTTACAAAATTACCGATTTGCCCTTCCGTTATAAAATTACCAAATTGTCCTTTTGTTACAAAGTTACCAAATTACCCTTTTACTACAAAATTACCAAATTGCCATTTAATTATAAAATCACCAAATTGCCCTTTTATTACAAAATTACAAATTTTACCCTCCTTACTTCCAAAATGACCAATTTATCCCTTACTTCCAAATTTACCATTTTATCCTTTATTTAACGAATTTACCATTTTACCCTTACCTCTAAAATTACCAACTTGTCCTTTACTAACAAATTTACCACTTAACCCTTACCTCCAAAATTACCAACTTGTCCTTTTATCAAGAATCACCATTTTACCCTTAATACACCCTTTATATTAAATTATTAGTAGTACAACATAAAATATTAACTTAATGCCTCATCCACAACTTTTATAGTTAATACAATATTATTATTAGCACCCCTATATATATATTAGGCCATTTTCTTGTACAAGATGCATTAGTAAAGTCCCCTAAGATTCACAAAATATTAAACATGTATTAAATACCACAATGGCATAAATAGCATGGATAACACCTACATTTTCCTTAACAACTAAATTATTACCTTAAACAACATTTCCATACATCACACGTAACCTAACATACTTCTTTTTATCAAACATCACAAGAAACACACATATGATATTAAACGAATATATTAAGCACAATAACACATTAAAAATCCTAATGTGCTAACATACGTTAATCCATATATTTAAGCGGGATTTAACGATTACCTCAGTTTCGCAAAACAAACCTTACCGGTATTCCCGTTAAAGGTCCAAGCCTTGATTATAAAAACCAATACCTAAAAATAATATAAAGATTTATTGCATTAAAAATAATAAAATCAAGGCATAAAACTTTATAATGCTTAATTAATTAAATAATTAAATTAAAAATATAATTATACCTCAAAATTTTTGCCCAAATAAATTAATAAGAGCAGCAGCTCATGCTGCTTATGCAGCATGAGCTGCATGCAAGGAAATTTGGGAGAGGGAGGCTCGAAGGTGGTAAAAGAGGGGAAAATAGGCATTTTCGGGTTGGTAGTTTGGAGCTAAGAAAGGAGGGGTTTCGGGGAGGATTTAGGGCAAGGCAATGGCCCAGAGGTGGAGAGGGGGTGTAAGTGGTCGTCGGGGAAGGGTTAATGGCGGCTAAGGGCGGCAACGAAGCTGCGAAGGTGGCGATCGAAGTGGGGTGTCGAGGTGGGGGCTGGTGAGGAAGGAAAAGTGAGGGGAAAAACAAGGGCTTGCAGGTGGTGTCTTCAGCCAAAGGAGCATTGGGGTTGGTAGAGGGGGTTGTAGGGATTATTTTGGTGGCTCAGGCGGCGGAAAGGCGACGGATCGAGGCTACACAGGGTGGTTGCCGAGAAGGGATGGAAGGGGAGAGAAAAGGAAGAGAGGAGGAAGAATGGGGCTGCGGGGTGGCTTGATGGGACTGTGATCAGTCGGGGGGAGAGGCAAAGGGTGGCAGGAGGTGGTGCAGGTGGTGGTTGAGGCGACGGAAGCGGCGGAGATGGGTGGTGTAACACCTCCAAAATTCACTACTGAAAAATTTCGTTAATTAAAAAGGAAATTAGCGGAAGCAAATAAATAAAATGTGAACTTTGGGAGTATTACCGCCACACTTAGTACCAGACCGGTTCACTCATACCGTTCCAGTACTAAGTGCTAAGGCTAAGAAAGATGAAATACAGCTTGAAGGAAATTAAGATACACAAATCAGAGTAGCGCTGCAAATCGTTTACCAGAATAAAATCCACCAATGGTGGTTACAGTAATAACATATACATTTGAAACCAAGAATTTAAATGAGAAAAAAAAAGGCCTAACGGTACCGGATAATTCCTTACTCTCTTTTCCCATAGCCCACTTGAGTAGCACCTGAAAATACCTGCAAGGGCACTGCCCATTGAATAGGCAGGGGCCCCATAAAGGGAATCCCTTCAGTACTACGGTACTGAGTAACCCTTTAATACCACACTTAAAGACAGGCCCGCATACGGCACATAATGCAAGCTCCACACATAAATAATGAGAGGTGCACACATAATAATAACATGCATAATAAATCATAAATCACGATCGATACTTTGGGCCTTAAGCCATGTCATAGTGTAAGATCAATACATTCGGGCCTTAAGCCATTATTCTGTCATCATCCCATCAATATCATATTTTATATCCATGTGAGTACGAGAACCCCACTATTATAGCCGGTGGACCGGAAAGTATACACTCAGGGCAGAACACCTATGACCACTATTATTGTCGGTGGACAGGAAGATAAACACATAGGGCAGAACGCACTTGACCACTATTATTTGCCGGTGGACCGGTCTGGCCCCGACTCACATGGTGTTCCACTATAAGTGATTAGTATTTTTCTATAATCTTATTCACATACATAACTAATTTTATTGAGCTCGGGACCCCCGCTATTATAGCCGGTGGACCGGAATATATATGTAATCATCATCCAGGGCACAACGCTCCTGGCCACTATTATAACCGGTGGACCGGTACTCATAATCACATACCAGGGCAACACGCTCCTGGACCACTATTATATCCGGTGGACCGGTACTCAATATCACATACCAGGGCAACACGCTCCTGGACCACTATTATAACCGGTGGACCGGTACTCAATATCATAAACATCTGGACCCGGCTCATTAATATTCCACTTTCAATAATAGTATCTTTCCTTTGTTTAATCAGCACATCAACCATATTTATTTGCCTCGAACGGGAGATCAATAACCCGGGACACAAAGGTACACCGGTCGTACCGGTGCATATCAGCTACTCAGTACCCTTCAACCACGAACCCAAGGACACAAAGGTACCCTGGTCGTACTGGTGCATAAAGCTAACTCAGTACCCTACCGACAAGGACACCTAATCCATAAGTATGCATACCCCCTAACTAGGTCCGTAGAGCTAGGAAGAGTAAGATATAGGGCCTGGTTGGGGCACAAAGGCACACCAGCAAATACCAGAATAATCGTGGACTAAACCACGTCCTTAGGGTAGCGACCCCTAAGGAGTCACCATTCCCGATCTCGAGGTCTTTCACTTTAAGTAATAGTGTCTTAATTAAGGTGATCACGAAAAGCACGATAATCCGATACTTATTCACTTTCAATCGTTCTGATATCATTAATCGTTTCTTATTCAGATGATTATCCAGGATATCACAGAGAAATCATTAAGGCCATACTAATTATACCCCTTGTCCAATTTAGATTACCAAATTATCCCCTACACTTTGTAAATCACCATTCACCCCTCATAATTACTACACTTATCATATTTCCCCTTTGGTTGGTTATATTACCAAATCGCCCTTCTCTTTTGTTATAATTACAAAACTGCCCTCAAGTTGGATAAATTACTAAATTACCCTCCTTCATTATCATGATTACTATTTTGCCCCTTCACTTGGTTAAGTAATTATCACTTTACCCTTTAATCGGCTAAATTACCAAATTACCCCTTTAGTTGGATAAATTACCAAATTGCCCTTCTCCTTTATCACAATTACCATTTTACCCCTCTCAATTATTTTAATTGCCATTTACCATTTTTAATTATCATAAATCCCAAATTACCCTTCTTCATAATTAAAAATATCAATTTACCCTTCTTCATAATCATAATTACTATATTACCCTTCACCATTATTAAAATTACCATAATGCCCTTTAATTGGTTAATTTACCAATTTACCCTTCTATAGTATCATACTTATCCAATTGTCCTTCTACAATCATAATTTAATTACTAAATTATCTTTTGTCATTATCATAATTATCAAGTTACCCCTTACTCCCAAGTCTGCCATGATATCATTTTATTTACAAAATTACCATTTTACCCCTTACATCCAATTTTACCATATTACCCTTTTGCTTGTAAATTACCATAATACTCCTTTTACTTTACAAATTACTATTTCACCCTTTTATATCCAAAAATTACCATTTTTATCTTTCCTTACAAAATTACCATTTTGCCCTTCTTTTCCAAAATTACCATATTACCCCTTACTTATAAATTACCTTTTCGCCATTCACTTATATAATTACCATATTACCATTTATTTGTGAAATGACTATTTTGCCCCTCTACTTCCAAAATTACCATATTAACCCCTTTTACTTACAAAATTACCATAATGCCCTCCTTCATCCAAAATTACTATTTTACCCCCACTTCCAAAATTACCATTCTTACCACTTACTTATTAAATTACCATATTGCCCCTTGACTCCAAAATTTCCGCTTTACTCTTTTCTTCCAAAAATTACTATAATACCCCTTTACTTATAAATTTATCATTTGGCCATTTAATCATAAAATTTCCATATTATTCTTTTAACTCAAAAATTACCATCATACCCTTATTTCTCACAACTTACAATTTTATCCTTTTTACTTATAAAATTATCATCTCACCCATTCCCTTTGAAATTACCAAAATACCCTTTTGTTTACCAAATTACCAAAATGATGAAATTTCCACTCAACCCCTTTATTCACCATTTTTATGAATTTACTAATACTACATAAAATAATGATGTTAGTGTTTCATTCTTATCATCTAAGTCCACCAACATGTCATTATCCACATAATACTCATTAGCAACTACCTACCTTAGGTCACATACTTCATAAGAAAAATTACTAAAATACCCTTAGACAATAATATTACTCATGCATTAGCAACATAATACATCATAAACAAGCATTTCACATTTCCATCATTAGTCAACTTCTTCCTTATTTAACATACCTACATATGGCACAAAAGTTATCATGCTTTTCCTTTTTATCAAGCAATATAAGAAACAATATACATATCATGCTAAGCACACCAAACATGCATAAAATCATACTAAACCCCTAATGTGCTAGCATGTGTTTTTCCATATATTTAAGGGAGGATTAACGGTTACCTTAATCCCGCAAAATATTAAATCTTACCAAGCATAATTAGAAACTCAACACCTAAAAATAATATCCATCATATTCATGTTAGAAATGAGAAACTAAAAAAGGATAAGACTTTATAAAAATTTATTTAATAATAAAACACTTAACATAAAATACCATTATACCTTAAAAATTAGCCAAATAATTTTTAAAATGAAGGGGAGCTCACGCTGCATGAGCAGCGTGAGTTTCATGCAGAAAAGAGAAGGGAAAAGGCTCAAAGAGGGGTGAAGGAAGCAAGATTTATCATTTTCGGGTTAGGGTCTTTAGGCTAGAAAAGAAGGTGGTTAGGGGAGGTTCTAAGGCAGGGGAATGGTGCAGAAGTGTAGAGGGGGTGTAGGTGGAGGCTAAGGGTGGTTTCACGGCGGCGTAAGGCGGCGAGGCAGCAAAGTTGGCTGCCAAGATGGGTCGAGGGAAAGGGGTTGTGAAGGAAGGAAAAGAAGAGGGAAAAATGGAGGGGTTCAGGGGCTATTTTCGGCCGAATAATGCATGGCGGTTGTAGAGCGGGTTGTGGGGTGTCGAATGTTGGGTTGGGTGGCGGCATAGGTGGCCGGACGGCGGCGGAAGCGGCAGTTGCAGGTGGCTCGGTGGTAAGGGGGAAAACTGGGGAGAAAAAGGAAGAGGAGGAGAAGGGATGAAGTGCAGGGCTCGAAAGGGCTGAGTAGTGGTGCATGGTGGTAGTAGGCGGTGGTAGAAGGTGGCGCAGGGCTGGGTGCGGTGGTTCGAGCGGCGGCGGGCGGCGGTGATCAAAAACCGGGGGAGAAAATGGGGAAGGAGGAAGGAGAGAGGAGGGAGCTCGGGAAAGGGAGTAGGGCTCGAAAAAAATGGGGAAATGAAGGCTTGGAAGATGAATAAAAAGAAGAGGGAGAAGAGAGGGGCAGGGATGGCCGGCGATCGGTGCTGTAGGTGGCAGGTGGTGGTCGGGTGGCAGGGGAAAAAGAGGGAAGAAGAAGGAAAGGGAGAGAGCATGCGGGGCTATGGTCCAGGGTCGGTTTGGCTCGAAAAGGGAAGGAAAACGATGGGGGAAGAGAGAGAGGGAGAGGGAGGTAGGTGGTGGCCAGGTTGCAGGTGGAGACATGCGCGACCATGGCAGCAGAATGGTCGGGCGTGGGAGAAGAAGAAGGGAGGGGAAGAAGAAAGGGATGGCAGGTGGACCGGCGCTGGAAAAGAAAATAGGCAGCCGGCCGGTCCAGGGGGAAAAAGAAGAGGCGGGCTGGAGGGACGGGCTGGACAGTGCGCGAGGGAGAGAAGGGGTGAGGCGGGCCGAAGGCCCAATGCGCGGGGAGATGGGAGAGCAGGCCGGGCGGGCGGCCCAAGGAGGAGAAAAAGGAAAAGAGAAAAAAGAAGAAAAGGAGAAAAGGAGAAGGAAAAGAAAAGGGAAAATAGGGGAAATAAATTAAATCAATTTATAAAATCATAAAAACGTAATATTATTGATAAATTATTTAATTTAATAATTTAATTCATTATAATCTAAAATATAAATTTAAAAAGGATGAAGTGGGTAATATATTAGTTTGGAAAATTATTTAAATAAAACAATATGATAAATAGCAAAATATTTATTTTTAATTTATTAAATACTCTTATCCAAATTTACATACTCCAAAATCCATAAAATAATTAAAATGAATAATCTTAAAGCAATTTTATTTCAAATAAAAGTAATTTATTAAAATATAGGTTTTCGAAATTTTTGGGGGATTACAGGTGGCGAAACCAAAAACAGAGGGAGAGGAGGGAGGAGAAGAAAGGAAAGAAAAGGAGAGGCTCGGGGGCATGGGGAGGCTAAAAAAAAAAGCAGAAAGGGCAGGGAAGGAGGAATAAATAGAAGAGGAAGAGAAGGGAAGGGATAGGGCGACTCGAGGGGTGTCGGTAGGGTGGTAGGGGAATGGGGGTTGCAGGGAGAGGGAGAAGAAGAGGGGCGGCAGGGAGAGGGAGAAGAGAGGGAGACAAGGGTGGTGGGACCGGCATGGCTGGAAAATGACGAGAATGAGAGGGAGGGAGACAGGGAAGGTCAACAAGGGAGAGGGAGCTGCAGGTCGGGCGGCGAAAATCTCGCCGGTGATGGAGGAAGAAGACGAAGGGAAGAAGAAAGGGAGTCGGGTCGGGGGCTATGTGCGCGAGACGGGCGGACCAGCCGAAGAAAGAAGGATCCGGCCCGGTCGGGCAAGAAAGGAGAGAAAGGAGGGCGGTCGGGCGATGCGTGGAAAGGCAGGGGAACGGGCCTACGGCCCAGCGCGCAGGAGAGGGAGAGGGCAGGCCGACTAGCCGGCGGCCTAATGAAGGAAAAAGAAAAGGAAAATTGGTTTTAATTAGAATAATTTAATTTATAAATAATAAATTACAATATTTTTGGGTAATAAATTTATTTAACAATTTAATTAAAATACAAGGATTTAAAAGGGATAATTTTAGTAAAATAATAATTTGGAAAATTGTTTAAATAACAAGAGTATGATAAAATAACAAAATATTTATTTTAATTTATTAAAATATTTATACCAAATTTCATACACTCAAAAAATCCATAAAAAAATTAAATTAAAAATATTTAAAAGCTAATCTATCCAAAATAAAATTTATTTATTAAAATATAGGGTTTTAAAAATTCGAGGGATTACAGATTAGTATCTTATTTAATATTGATTCTCAGACATAGAACACACTCAAACAGTTATGCATATAACATAGATCCAAAACCTCGAGTCTTGTCAAACCCTAATTACACTTTCTTTAGTGTTCATTCTCCCATGTTGGTTGTTCCATGCACATTATATTACGACATCTCCCAAATCCCATCATTAGTATCATGCCCAAAAATTACAACCTAATTCCCATGAGTTTGATTTAGTAATCTCATCCCGATATATATATATATATATATATATATATATATATATATATATATATTAAACACTGAAGCGTCCAAGTCTAAATCCCATAAAATTTTCATAACACTTCATATAAAATATTCATCATTTCTAATTGCCAATAATTATTCTCTAATCTATGAAGATGGAATAATAATATTAACATCTCAAGATAACTTATCTAAAATTTACTATTAAGCATTTATGAATCCCAAATTAATGATAATATCCCCATGAATTACTCAACTTATTATTATCATAATTTTAAGCCTCCTCACACATAAGTTACCAAAATCTCATTAATATCTCATAATGACCAAGTTACCCTTTTAGCACAAATAACACCTTTATTTCATAAAATATTATACCTTCCATACATATTATTTTTCCAAGTCCACATTCATCATTATACCTCATGAGAGACCTTAAGCCCATTTGCCACAACTCATTCAACCCATATTTCATATCATAAGACACAGTTTCACAATTATGGCATTCTCATCATTCAACCCATATTTCATACTATAGGTGTAATTTCACAATTTTGACATTATCATTCTTCAACCCATATTTCATACCTCAAAATATAATTTCACAAATATGACATTATCATCATTCAACCCATATTTCATACCATGAACATCTTTTCACAAGGGCGATATTATCCTCATTCAACCATAGATATATTTCCACAAGTGTGGTGTCATCATTATTCAACCATAGATATATTTCCATAAGTGTGATATCATCATTATTCAACCATAGACATATTTCCACAAGTGTGATATTAGCATCACTCAACCCATATTTCATGCTATAGGATGCATTCTCACAAATAAGATGTTATTGGCACAATCATAATATAATGGTATCTCTTACAACTCTTATATTCTTTCAACATAACATTCATGGCATCAAAAATTATCAATATCAACATATATCACATATTATAGCAACAATATCATGTAAAACACATTTATTCGAACAAAAAAATATCATCAAAAGTCCTAAGTGTTGAATAGTATCTTTACCAACTAGAACACCGGGCTCTAAGCACACAAATCTTAGACTCCATCCAAGATCACCGGAAAACCACCTATGAAAATAAGATAAAATATGATTGGAATCGGAGGTTAAAAATTAAGATGGAGATCATGGTAGAGAAGGGTAAAAATGGAATTTACTAGAGTCAAATGGAAACTTGAATTATATGAAAGTTTAGAAGAATGTGTGGTGGAGCTAAAATTTTGGTAGTATTCGGACAAGATTTGGGGTGAAAATAGGGTTGCACAGCTAAAATGAGAAGTTGCATGGCCAGGCGATGTAAAAGTCACACGGCCATGCAGAATCATGCCAAGAGGAAAATTTTTACACAGTAAGACGGTGCAAGGATTGCACACTGTGCAAAAGGGGATTTAAGCATTGCAGAGTCATGCACCGGCCATGCACACTGTGACGCAGCAAGCAACGAGAGGAAGAAGAGGGAAAAAAAGGTGGCGGTCAATGGCGATGGCCTATGATGGCAAAGGGGAAGGTTGGGGAGACCTTAGTGGTTGGTCCACTGGCCAAAGGGCGGTGAATGGTGGCCGAGGTGATGCACGATGGAGGAAGATGGTGGTGTGAATGCCAAAACAGGGATAGGAAGGGGAAGAAGAAGAAGAAGAAGAAGAAGAAGAAGAAGAAGAAGAAGAAGAAGAAGAAGAAGAAGAAGAAGAAGAAGAAGAAGAAGAAGAAGAAGAAGAAGAAGAAGAAGAAGAAGAAGAAGAAGAAGAAGAAGAAGAGAAGAAGAAGAAGAAGAAGAAGAAGAAGAAGAAGAAGAAGAAGAAGAAGAAGAAGAAGAAGAAGAAGAAGAAGAAGAAGAAGAAGAAGAAGAAGAAGAAGAAGAAGAAGAAGAAGAAGAAGAAGAAGAAGAAGAAGAAGAAGAAGAAGAAGAAAGGGAGAAAAGGAGAAAAGGGGAATGAGAAGGGTGAGGGAGCTTCGTTAATGGCTCTTTGGCACAAAATATTAGCAGAGTGAGGCAAAACCAAAGAGAAGTAGGAAGAGTGTAAACTATGTGTGTGTATGTGTGTGTGTGTGTGTGTGTGTGTGTGTGTGTGTGTGTGTGTGCATGTGTGTTGTGTGTATGGTGTCTCAAAAAGGAAGAAAAAGAAGAACAGGGATGGCATGCAATGGGGAGGCCAATGATGGTTGCAGCTGCAAGTTGATGATGGAGATGATGGTTGCAGAGGATGACTAGGGCAAGGTAAAAGCTGCAAGGTGAGGGTGGTGATGGCAGATGGAAGTGTTACGTAAGAGTGGAAGGGATAAGGAGGTTGCAAGGAGATGGGGTGTGTGACGAGGAAAGATGCAGGGATAAGGGTGTAGAAGGAGAAGAAGAAAAAGAAGAAAAAGGGAGGTGAGGTGAGGTTGATGGATGATGGAAGTCTGTAGGGGACAAGATGGGAGATGGTGCAAGTTGCAAGTGCAACTTGCATAAACGCAGTAAAGGGGCTGGCAGGAGAAGGAGGAGAAGGAAAGAAGAGAAAAGAAAAAGGGAAAGAAAAGGAAAAGAGAAAGGATTGAGGGGATTAATTTATGATGATTTTGGATTAGTTAGGGGTAACTAGGATTAGCGGAAATTTTAGCGGATTTGATTTCGGTTTACGAATTTTGGTTTATCAAAGTTAAGGTTCTTCGAAAATGATTAATGTTTTGGAATTAAGGATAGGTTAAGGCTAATATAGGATTTATTAGGATTATAATCAAATTAGGTGCTAATGATGCGGGATTAAGTTAAGCAAATTTTCGGGGTATTACAGTACCGTAGTACTGATAGGTTCTATTTCGTCGTCCCCTACCTATTTAATAGGAAATGTTTACCCTGTAGGAATTTCGACTTGATGACTTCTAGTGGGGGTTTAAAGTTAGGACTATCTAGTGTTTACCCTATGATCTTTTGACCTGTGTCCCTTGCTATTTCTCCTTTTGTTATATTGTAACTCAATTATCTAATCCTTTTATATGTGTCAGAACAATGTTAATATATAATAAAATCATTATTTTTTTTTACATTGTAAATGTTAATTTAAGCAAAATAACATTTGAACCTTGGCATTTAGTATAAGGATGGTAGAATATGCAAGACTTATACTAAGTATGGCGGTAAAACCTATTATTTTTATAATTAATGCTTACCTTTAAATACCCCCATTAAAGAAGACGGTGCACTTTGGTGGGATAAAGAGGAGTTAAAGTGCTATAGCCTCTATATGGACTTCGTAGTTGAGTTGTAAGACGACACACTTTTGGTGGGATAAAGAGGAGTTAAAGTGTGATAGCCTCTCTATGGACTTTGTAGTTGAGTTATAAGGATTCACAATGGTTCAAATTTAACTTAGATTATAGGTGATCAATTGACTAAGTCGGCAGTATTTACAACAATGAAGTAAACTTGAAATATGGAGCAGTTATCAAGTGCTTAAAAGAAGCATGTGGTATGATATCATAGGGTACTAAAGGATATTATGTTAAACTGAGACTCTAGATTCCTGTCAAAATTCTAGCATAAACTACAAATAGTTTACGGGACACAATTGAAGATTATTACCATTTTTCCTATAGTTATGGATGGTCATACCAAGTGCACTCTTTAGAACTTTGAGGATATGCTTCAGGCTTGTGTATTTGAGTTTTAGGGTAGTTGGAAAGATTGCTTTGGTCTGATTGAGTTTTCCTACAAAAATAGTCATCACACGAGCATAGGTATGACACCTTTTGAGGAGTTTGCCTATTGTAGCCGTTATAGATCTAGTACATAAACGACTCTATATTCTCAGTTTTCTTTAACAATCTTTGGTGATTCTTTATGTTCAGCATGCTGATATGGAACTTGATATGAACTACTAATGTTGAAATACCACAAAATCCTAATTTCTGAAATTATGGCCAAATAAGGAATTAGTAGGAAAATCAAATATATAAATTCATTATTAAAATGTAGAGAATTAATTAAGGTAAATTAAGAGGAAAATAATAAAGAGTGTAATTGAAAGAAAATTTGGGTATTTTTCCTAATTAGTATGGAGGTTAAGGAAATTTATCTAAAATAGTCTAAACTAAGCAAAAAAAGGAATTTATTTAATATTTTTATAAATATTAATATTCTAAATAGCCCAAAAATATTCTAAATAAATTATGCAAAATCTAAAACCCTAAATAAACCTTTTTCTTTTTCTTTTCCTTCCTTTTTCCCTTCTTTCTTTCCCCTTTTTTCCTTTTTCCCAGTCGGTTGGGCCTTTCCCCTGCGGCCCAGCCCTTTTTCCTTCCTTTCTCCTTCCCCGCGGCCCAGCGTCGTTCGCTGGCCGACGCTCGTGTGCGACGCAGCATTTTTCCCTTCGATCCACCGAAGCGCCGCGTCGCAATTAATGAATCTTATAACTGTTGCCAGCCAACGTCACGACGATGCATTTCGACCATATAATTAATGAAACGACGTGTCGGGATTATGAACATTATAACCGTTGCCAACCGGACGGTTTCTCCCCTTTCTTTCTCTTCCCTGGACCGCCGGTCCAACCCTCCCCGCTGTCGTCTTCTTCTTCACGCCCGTAAACGCCGCGCCGCTGCAACACCAACAACATCTCCGTCTGGCCGTCCTTTCCATCCTTTTTCGTCCTTTTATTTCCCAATTTGTCCCAACCTGCCCGTCCTACACCGCCCAGGCCTTACCTCCTTTCCTTTTTCACCAAGTCGAGCCAAAATTGCCTGCAAGAGAATCTGCAGGCCTGCTCGGCTGCCGCCGGACGGCGTACTGCCGTGACCTGGCCTTGTCCTCTCCTCCTTCGTCGTTTTCTTCCCCCAATTGCCTATAAATACCCCCCATCGACAGCCATAACCAGTGCTGCGATTTTGCCCCGAAACTCTGCCTCTCTGCCGCCTCAAAAACAGACTACATTTCCGCCGCAGCCGGTAATCGCCGTCGCCGCCGCGGGCCACCAAAAACACCCCTGCACCTCCCTCGACAGAACCAAACCACCGCCACCCTCCGCCTTGCCCTGCACGTGCCGCCCTAGCCGTGCAAAGTTCACTACTGGAAACCTCTCCTTCCAGCCATCGCCGCCCCTTACGCCGCCCGTAGCCGCCATCTCCGCCGCGATCAACCCACCTTCCACCTCCCAAAGTGATCAGCAGGTCCTCCCCTACCTGCCCATAACCTCCTTACCCCCTACCTCCTTCTCCACCAACCTCCACCATCTTCCACCACCTTCTTCCTCCTTCGGCCGCCGCGTCCACCACCGCGCGCCGCCGCCCCTCTCACGCCACCACCCTCATTCCACTCCCCTTTCCCTGTTGTCTCCTCCCCCACACTTAACTTTCCTTTTTCCTCCTCCCATCTAACCACCACCTCCATCTTTTCTCTCTTCTCCTCCTCCATCGCCGCCGCCGCCGCCGCCGGACCACCACCACCCTCAGGTGGTCTTCCACTCATCTGAGCCCTAAAACCTTTTCTTATGCCACCTATAGTAAATTTTTAACTAATATTAGTATTATTATACTTATTATTATTATTATTATTATCATTATTATTAGCTTATTAATTAATACCATTTCTGTTATTATCCTTAATGTTATCATACTACCACCCCCTTCCAACCCTGACCCCTATTATACTTAACTTAGGGTTAGTATCATTATCTTCAGTATTAACATTTCTAATACTATTATTATTACTACTATTATTATTATTACCATTATTAACTTCTTTATCCAAAATGTGTTATTCTCTTACAAGGCCATCATCCCTCCAAAACCCTAGCTTTCATCATACTTAACCATTAGTGTTGGTATCATTATTATTATTATTTAAGATCATTACCACTATTAGTGTTATTACAACTTAACCCAACCTTATATGAAGTATTGTAACTATGCTAATATTGTTTTACTATACCTAACACCTTTAACATTATTGTCATTTCTATTATTACTATTACCCATATGCTATTTCTATTAGGGTGACAAAATATGGGAGCCCTTATACTATTTATTCAAAATATGACCTTTATCATTACTACCTCTAGGAGTGTTTTAATTTGTTGATATTACAACCATTGTATTAGTATTTTAACACTAACACCACTATTTGACTTAATCTTAGAAGCGCTAAGGTTCTAATACTTGAAACATAAGTGTCACTATTAGTAGTCTTATTATTACTATTATTATCACTATTTTACTATGACTAGCAAACACTAATATTATAAGGATGGAACTAACGGGTCTAATGATATAAGTGTAACAATGAGTTTTGAAACTAAAGATATATCAATAAGTAATACTTAGCATAATAATGTAGAGTAAAAACCCTAGTTTTGTACAACGCCCCTACTAAGGATAAGAACCCTAATCTTAAACTAGAATAAGGGATGATGGTACTTTTGAGGGAAACTAATACTTAGTATTTTCTCCTTTTATAGGTAATCCTAACCAAATCCCAAAGGAGTTAGAGGAGCGTGCTCCAAGCCCGGCGTCGCCTTAGGTAAGGACGAAGCTATGGCCTTGTGCTATGTGTGATGTGTTGATGGATGATGAGTATGCCATGTTAATGTGTATTATGCATGTGTTACGAATAACCTGTTTTGTGTAGCGCAGCATGGATAATGAGGTATGTTGTATGTGTTTCCTATGACATGAGCATGACATATATATGTGTGATGTTTATGATGTGATATGATATGACCCTCTAGGACATGCATATTAGGATAAATGGTAATATGAGATGGGAATATAAGGATGACAGGAATTAAATGGGAAGTGAGTTCACTAAGGGGGATATGGGGTAGACCAAAGTACCTCATCATCCATGAGAGAAGTTTTAAGTGGAAAGAATGTCTAAAATAAATGAAAGTTGGCATGGGGACCTTAAAATCTGCATGATGACTTGGGGTGTTTGCATGAGGTGACTAACTCTTGCATAGGGGTGTGTCTTACGTGAGAAAAGTTGAATTTGGGTGTAAGTAAGAGAATGGGAGAGTTGTGGAGTGATTGAGGACTTGGGGTGAAAAATAGTACGTAGGTTGGCGCAAGGGTGTATAAGGAATCCGATTAGGGTTTTTGGGAGAAAGTGGAAATTTGGGAAGTATAAAAGTAAGAATGATTAAGGAAGGGTGGAGTATGGGTTAAGAGTGAGATTTCATTTATGTAAAAGGTGAGTATGGGTTCCCATGTGGAAGAAGAGACTTTGGGATGAAAAGAGAGAGATTACTTATGGGAGAAGAAAGGTACTAGGGTTGAGGTGATCAACTAGGGTTTTTCATGATTATGTGTTGAATCGAAAGGTAAAGTGATATGTTTTGGGAGAGGACCTAATTGAGGTAAGATGTGGGGAGTTGAATGAGGTAAAGGTAGCGTAAGTGGGAGAAGGTTGGGCCACATCGGCCCAATTAGGGTTTTCAAGGGAAAACCCTAGGGGGTGATGGGAGGTGGAGTTGATGTCATGAGTGTAGGGCCTAACCCACACCCGTAGGGGTTGACTCTTTCATCTAAAGGTAAGTGTAAAGGGAATGGATGTCGGGGTGTGATAAGGGGCGCAGGAGTCTCAAGATATGGGACGGGCCCCCTGGGGAGGATAGACGTAGAGGGTAGTTGATATGCATGTCAAGGGTGGGAAGCTTTATTTGATAAGACACGAATAAGATACTAATTACTTAAAGAGTAAGATTGTTGAGCCGGGCCCAGACCGATCCACCGGCATAATAGTGGCCAGGTGCCGGGGTGCCCTGGAGACCGATCCACCGGCATATAATAGTTAGGTGCGTTCTGCCCTATACGTGACCGATCCACCGGCTATAATAGTGGGGGATCCCGGGCTCAACAAACCAAACAGTATGTGGTAATTAAATCATGGGAAAGATACTATATACTTACAGTGGAACACCACGAGAGTCGGGGCCAGACCGATCCACCGGCATAATAGTGGCCAGGAGCGTTGTGCCCTGGAGACCGATCCACCGGCATATAATAGTGATTAGGTGTGTTCTGCCCTATAAGTGACCGATCCACCGGCTATAATAGTGGGGTTCCCGTACTCGCATGGATTAACAAAGATTATGGTGTAAAATAACTTACAAATAAATCATGGAAGATACGTTATAATCACAGTGAATAACCATGAGAGTCGGGGCCAGACCGATCCACCGGCGTAAAATAGTGGTTAGGTGCGTTCTGCCCTATAAGTGACCGATCCACCGGCTATAATAGTGGGGTTTCCGCACTCTCATAGATTCATAACGATTATGATATGAATCGACCATAATTATCAAGAGTTATGGAAAGAAGAAGTTGGATTGGACCATAACCGACCTACACCATCCATAATATTACATGTTGCTTGTGTGATTGTGTTGTGTGTGTTATATTGTATGCTTGGTATGCTTGGTCTTAGCGCACCTGCGCCCTTACTCAGTACTGGACCCATACTGATACTACCTTGATTGAATGGGTCCTGTGATGATCCACCGATGGTGGGGAGCAGACCTCCTATGCAGGTCTATGATCGGGTACTATTTTGGGGTGGAATGCTTGACTTGAGTGAGTAGGCGATCCGGATATTGATCCTTTTTTGGAGTTGTTTTGTTAGCTATATTTTGTATTACGTTTCCCGTTTTAAAGAAAAAAAAATGTATTATGGGGTTGTAATCCTAAATCGTATTCTAACTTCTGTTTGACTTATATCTTATTAATGATTTATGCTAAATGTCGTCTTGCGTTTTATGATACTTCGTACTTATTGATGATCGGATTTAGCCTTAGCACTTAGTACTGGAACGGTAGGAGTGAACCGGTCTGATACTAAGTGTGGCGGTAACGCCCCGGAGTTTACAGTTTTATCTTTCCGCTAAACCTTTTGATTTAAACGAAAATTTTTAGTAGTAAATTTGGGGGTGTTACAAATGTCCAATATTGGAAGACGGTAAGGGGGAGGGGGTGTTACAAATGTCCAATATTGGAAGACGGTAAGGGGGAGGGGGTGATAACTAGAGCTGTAAATGAATTAAGCCGGTTCAGTATTCGGCTCAGTTTAACTCATTCGTTTAGTTCTGAGCCAAACTCAAGCTCAATAAGTAAGGCTCGGTTTATTTTTTAACTTTAACTTTTGAGTTTGGCTCGACTTGTTAAAAGCTCAACTTGACTCGTTCGTTTAGTTAAATGAGTCAAGTCCGAGCATTATTTTAAATTTATTTAGTTAAATAAGCAAAGTTTGAATCTAGGAATATTCGACTCGACTTAACTCATTTACGGTTCTAGTGACGGAGGTAAGAGGAGGAAGAAGTATTGTGACTTGTTGGGCCGGTAATGGCATTTCGGGGGCCATTGTGAACCAGGAGTCCTGTGACTTGTGCGTAGCTGACAAAAAGGTAGCAAGAATCGATGCATGGACTACTGCTTGCTGGAGGTTGCAGATCGAGCATGTAGTGTGTGTATATATATATATATATAAACTCCTCCTATTAATTATTCGAAGTAGTTGAAGTTGGAGATCACGAAAGCTGGATAGCGAACAATTTGATGCGAACGACCCTAGTCGATGGAGGTAGCGTCGACCGAAGATCTGAGAGGAACGAGAAAAATGTAGGTGGGGGTATAATTGATCGGAAAAACGGGTAATGATAATATATTAATTGTGGGTTAACGTAAGTGGTGCATGATATTTTGATGTTATTATTCGCAAGTTACGTGCTGGCGTCTCATTAAAATAATGTTATAAGCATAAAAAGGAAAAATGAAAGGTGCTGACACAGAACAGAAGGCCGACATTCATGCCCAAGATGCCAAAGCCCAAAGAAAGAGCCTATCATAGTTGAATGGTAAAAAAAAAATAGAGAAAATAATTGAATAGTATAAAAACAAAGGAAAAAATAGCAGGCAAATGCGCAGGCGGAAGAATCAGGATACTTGGGCCCTTAGATACATTGAACCCGGACATACCACCTTTTAAGTTTTAAGTCCCTATAAAAACGGCAGACTAGTAAGCTACTACCAATTCGTGCCTGCGGCCCCTCCCTCAAAGACTTCTGCCCCTGTGTTATTGGAATTTTTTTTTCTCACCTTAATTTGAGCCAACCTTAGCCCAAAAGGTCATGGCACCCGGCATGGCAGTCGCCTCCGCTCAAACATCTCCGATCAACCACCACGACGGCCGCCAGCTCCCGAAAAAGCCGTCTCCTGATCGGAGTGATCGAGAAGTAGAATTGAGAAAGAGAAACGAGGAATTGGAGAGAAATTTAAAGGAGAGTTTATTAAGAGAAGAGAGAATGAAACAAGAGATGGAAAAAGCATGGGAAAGGATAAGAGTCGCCGAGGAAGCAGAGGAGAGGCTCTGTTCTCAATTAGGCGAGCTGGAGGCTGAGGCCGTCGAACAGGTCCGCGCATTTCAATCCAGGGTTGTTTATCTAATGGAGGAACTTAATCGCGCTCATCAATTGCTTCGAAGTTCTGCTATTCCTAGCTCATACTAATAATAATAATAATAATCTTCGGACACCGCAGCTTTTTGTTCTCCCTCCCCTCCCCTCCCCTTCCGCGCGCTTTGTAGATGCTCGTGCGTGTATTCATGTTTGTAGATTCGTGTATTGGTATTAGTAGATTTCATGTATCGCGCACCACCTCGTCTGGTTTCAAATTTCGGGCCTGATCTGAAAATGGAGGACTGTCTGTCATTATTACTTAGGTTGGAAGGAAATATATAATCCTTCTCTATTTTGTGTGTTTGTGACAGACTCGTACTAATTTTGTGCGCTAAAAAACAAATAATGATTCCCTCCATGATATATGCTGATAGTATTTGGTACCGTCGACGAAGTAAAATCTGAGTCCTCTGATCCCCTTGTAAAAGTAAACTATTGTCAACTTCTGAAGCCTTACGGTAAACAAACACAGTAAAAATTATGACATAGAAGATCTTTTTTTATCTTTATTACTTTATTACTGTGCATGGTTGCAGGTAGTGATGCACGGAAACGGAGACAGGGACGGGAAAATGGGGACGAGATGAAACGCGGAAACGTCATTTTTTAAAAATTTAGAAAACGAGGACGACAGAAAACGTTAAAAAAATTATATATATTTTTTAAAAAGAGGTTAAATTTATTAAATTTTAGAAAGAAAAATAAAATTAATTTTTATATTAATTAATTTTAACTATTAATATTTATTTTATTAATAAAAAATTAATTAAATAATATATTTTAAATAAAAATATTAATTAAATAATTTTAATATAAATTTTAATCCGAAGAAGTTTTCGAAAAGTTTTCGAGACGGAAAAAACGGCACCTAAGTGCCGTTTCCGTGCATCACAGGTTGCAGACTTGCAGGTCCCGACAACTTAACGCTAGGCTCGTTTATCTCAAAAAAAAACTCATTTAACTATAAAAAAAAAATTATAATTGTGTGCATGATAAATTTAATGTTACAGTAGTTTTTAGCTTAAGTTTGTAGAAGCCGCCTTCTAGTTTTCAGCTTTTAATTTTCATCTAGTTTCTGAGTAAACCGACGACCAAACCTACTCAATATAAATCATTTTATTACTTCTCCCTAACTTGGGGCCTCATTATGTTTACTGTCCGGGGGCGGTGATTTAGATGCGACCTTACCATATGCTTAATTTTCTTTCACGCATTATTAGATGCTTAAATAATTAGCTGTGATATTAATTTTTTTAAAAGCTGAAAACTTCCGTCTCCGGTTTGTGTTGCATGACCTCTCCTCACTTAAGATTTAAGAAGATGAATAGGTCCAAAACCAACCGACACCCTCCCCCCTCCCCTCTCCAAACAACAGGACGTCCTATCCTGCTTTCTTGGAGTTGATTGATCATTAATACAATGTAATATTTTTTTTCTTTTTCTTTTTTTTTTTAAAAAAAAAACAGTCCAAAAACGTGACTGGCTTAGTGGGGGAAAGAGCTTTCAAGATTATAAATAAATAATTTTTTCCATATCGAAAAAATTATTTATTTTAGTATTAAATTTTTATATAAAAAACTAATTCTAATTTTTTACTTATTCGTGTATTTAAATTGTTGAGTTTACATTAAATAATATATAAGAATTATCTCTTCTACCTCAGCTGACACCTGAAACTAGCTGCGCTACAAGTTTATCCAGCCGCACATGTTTTAACTTTCAACTAAAAGATTGAAGATTAGAAATTATCTTTAGCGTGAAGAAGATATCTCTAATGCAATGATCACCTTTTCAGTTATGAAAACAAATAGTCCGCAAGGCAATTTCTTTATCTTTTTAGTACTTCTTGGCATCAATTGACTAAATGCTGGACTGTTTTGTAATTCTTATCGGTATCATGATCATGAGTCATCCACATCGTGTCAACTTTTTTACGAAGCATTGCCGGCACGCTCGTAAATAATCACGTATTCAGACCAGGACAAAAAAAAAATTAAAAAAAATTATTAACGTTTTGAGCAAAAGCTAATTGGATGGAGGATGACGTACGTGCCTTTAATATCAATAGTTTGTTACGACAATAGTATACTGTGTCTAATTACTAATATAATTATTACTGATCTTCCCCCTTCGATTAACCATAAGTTTCTTGACTTTTGTTATTTGAATGGGCTGTGCGGGCCGTAATCATAATCATCCTATTATCTGAAATTCAAGATCGATTGATTAATGAACGACCGCCACAATGAAATTCCTCAAAGAAAACAACGACATTCGGATAGGGCCTTAAATGAAATTTTTTGATATATTTATTTAATTAAAATAAGATGAGTTTAAGTTTTAATTTTAGATTTATTTATTAAACGAATTAAGTCTGAGTATATACATAATTAGACCGGATCTATTTAGATAATTTTATTTCCAAAAATATTAAAATTATCTGCAAGCTATTTGACATGAAAAAAATATTAAGACATGGACTGATTTTCTTTTTTAAGTCTTTGAAGAGATCTACAGAATTGCATAATGTGAGCTCTAGATCGAGAGGCATAATGATTTTCTAGTGCAGGCCAAGCATCCCGAGATGAGAGAAGCTATCTCAGTAAAATTTGGTCTTGCTTTTGCCATCAAGTACAGACAGGATTGAGGTATGAATCGATGGAAAGAAGCTTGCGTGGAGGATAGGGAAGAGACCTGGCAACATAGCTTTTAAGGTCATGACCTTTTACTAAAGGTTTAAATTGAGTAAAGCTATAGTAGATAATTAGAGGAGCTAAATTTAATAGTGATTTGACGGTAAATATGGGTGAGTTGAAGGGAGAAAGAAGTAGAGTTGTTGTTCTAGAAACTGCAGCAGAAATAGAGAATGAAGGAGAATAGGCCATGAAGAACTCATGTAGTTGGATCTAATTTTCGTCTGATACCATATAATTTATTGAATCACTCATTCAATTTTGAGTGATATCTTATTATACAACATATAATTACAGTTGTAGTCTTGTGATCCAACAAAAGTGTCAGGTTATGATGGGTATCACTTGGGGCTCATCCGGAAGATGTATAGAATTATTGGGGAGGATTTCACTAATTCTGTTTTGGAGTTTTTTCGCTCAAGCAAACTTCTGATCGCTCTCAATACCATGTTGATCACTTTGATTCCCAAAGTGGATGATGCGGAGGAGGTTAGCCTGTTTCAACCTATCAGCTTGGTAGGCTGTATTTATAAGGTGATTGCGAAGATCCTCGCCCTTCGGTTAAAACAAGTGGTTGATAAGTTGGTGAGTGATTTTCAATCGGCTTTTATTGAAGGGAGGAGCATTCTAGATGGAGCATTGGTTATTAATGAGGTTGTTCAGTGGGCTAGGAGGCTGAGTAGGTCGAAGGGAGTGATGATCAAGCTGGACTTTCAGAAAGCGTATGATAGCATCAAATGGAAATTTATAGACAACATAATGGGTATTATGGGCTTTAGACTCATATTCAAAGGATGGGTTAAAGAGTGTATTTCAACTACAAGCATTTCGGTTCTTGTGAATGGCTCTCCTTCAGCACCCTTTCAGATGGGTAGGGGGTTGAGACAAGGTGATCCCATATCACCTTTCCTATTTGTGTTAGCAGTTGAGGCGTTTAATCAACTCATTAGGCGAGGAGTGTTTTTATAAGGGATCCCGAGTGGGTAGGGATAGCTTGGAAGTGACCCATCTTCAGTTCGCGGATGATACGATGATATTCTATGGAGCCTCTATTGGTAACATCAGAAACTGGAAAAGATTGATTGATTGCTTCTACTTAATGTCAGGTCTTCAAGTCAACTTTAGCAAATCAGTTCTTATCGGGCTGGGCATGGATGAGGAATTCAAGATGGAAGCTACAGGAATAATGGAGTGCAAGGTGGGATCATTACCTATTAGTTAACTTGGCCTGCCTTTGGGGGCTAATACAGGAAAATTAGAAGTTTGGAAAACAGTGATCGATAAGTTAAAGCAGAGATTATCTAGGTGGAAGGTGAGAGTTCTCTCAAGAGTAGGAAGACTAGTCCTTATTAAAAGTGTGTTGAATAGTCTATCAATGTATTACATGAGCTTGTTTAAGATGTCAAAAGGGGTCGTAAAGGAAATCATAAGTATTCAGAGAAGCTTCCTCTGGAGCGGGAGCGGGGACAGGAAGGGGTTACCACTGGTTAAATGGAGTTTGATCCAAAGATCCAAATCCATAAGAGGTTTGGGCGTGGATGATATTGTCTTAAGGAACAATAATCTACTTTTTAAATGGTAGTGGAGATTTTTTACTGTGGAGGGGGCTTCATGGAAGAGAGTTATCTCTTCAATTCACTCGGGGGACATTTAGGATCATTAGAGATCTCAGTTTCGAGGACGAGGTGAGCTCCGTGGATGGATATTGTTAGAACTAGGAAAGGAAGTTCTATCCTTAGTGCCAGAATGAAAATTAAGATTAAGGATGGTAAAATTGTCAGGTTTTGGCATAATGATTGGACTGGGAAAGGTCCTTTGAGGATCCTTTTCCCTATACTTTTTAGTATATCGGGGCAGCAAGACGAAAAGGTGGCAGGGATGGGAAGTTGGGATGGTTCACTTTGGGTTTGGAACTTTGGGTGGAGGAGACAACTTTTCATGTGGGAGGAGAACCAAGTGGAGCAGTTGCAGGTAATAATTCAAGACATTTGTCTGAATAAGGATAGGTAGGATTTTGTTATTTGGGCGCATGAAGATACCGGGGCCTTCTCCGTGAGTTCCTTCTGTCAGGTGCACTATCAGTTTTTCTCCGGGGACGAGTCGAGTACTAGTCCAGCCAATCTAATGTGGAGAAGTTTAGCACCTCCGAGGTAAACTCACAGCGTGATTTGCGGTTCAACATAAGCTCAACACTAAGGAATGGCTAGCTAGATTGCAAATCATCGATATTTTTGATTGGGTTGGCTACCTCTGGGTGATCCTAAAGTCAGTTGAAGACAACACTTCTGCATGGCTAGGAGCTTTCAGTAAGAGTCTGAGGGGAGAGATTTGGCAAACCACTTTCTTTGCTACTATGGGCACCATTTTAGAGTTCAGGAATAAAAGGGTGTTTGATAAGATTGATGTGTGCGGTGGATGGATGCTTATTCTTATAAAGATGAGAATTGGGTTTTTGATTAAAAATGGTAGAAAGGAGTTTCCTTATAGATCGGAGGATGTGATCCACAATGTCCAAGCCTTACTGAATTATGAGGTTTTCCTTAATGTTATATGGCTTTTGTATGTCTTGTTTATAGTATTTTTGTGCACTACTAATTATCAAAAAAAAAAATTACAGTTGTAGTTCAAAAATTATCTCCTAAATATATAGAAATATTTGTTCAACGTATAATACTAAATTTACAAGTTGATTCATTTAAGTGTTAAATTCATGAGTTTAAAAGATTTATTCATTCATTTAGTTAAATAAGTTAAATTTAAACTTTAATTACAAATTTATTTATAAAATAAGTTAAAAAGTCGAACTCGATTACACTCGGGTCATTTTTCTTCCGATAGGATTGATACCGGAAATGCAATAATAATAATAATGACTAGGAAACCACGAGATGGGGCCACAGCCCATGCGTATAGTGTAAAGTAAGTATCAGTGGGGTTAAAAGGAATAAATTCATGCCCAATATCAAGCCATCAAGAAATCAGAGCACAGTTAGGTGGGGACGTCACCTTTTCTTTTCTTTTCTTTTCTTTTTTTTCCTTTACTGGCAACTCTGACCTTTCATCGGCTGCAATGGTAATAATTGCACCTTGTTTTTTTCTCTCTCTTTTTATCCCTTCACGGCTAACGGCACCAGATATTTGTTTAGATTAGGCTTCCGTTAGTGGACGGGAGAAGATAACGAAAGCAATACAGCACCGGTTGAATTGGTAGCAAGTCAGGACGAGTGACGATCGAACAAATAGATAAAAACGAGATAATGGGGAAGGAAAGAATCGAATTGTTAGTATCAACTGCGATAGCTGGTCCAATACTCCGAGCGTCGATCTTTCGAATTGGATTTCAAAAACCTTTTAGAGATAGGCTCTGTGACGGACAATGCATCCACGAACTGCACCGTGGTTGGCTGCCTCGGCAAGTGGGACGACACTTTCCTCGTGGCTTTGTTGTTAGCGTACACAGGTTCAAGATCTAACCCTGCGTACTAATGCACTGATCTATTTTAAAATATTATTTTGTTACTTGAATGGAGCAAGGAATAACAATCATGTAAGTTTTTTTGTTATAGCGTCGTCTTTCCGTTCCCTTGTACTCGTTCGATTTGGTTTAATACTAACAAAATAATATTTTAAAATACGTACGTCTTCTATAGAATTTTTTTTTAAAAATTTTTACGTACTCTAATCCAATCCGATCGAAACCGAACCAAATGGAAGACTAATAATTTGGTCTAACGAGTAACACTACGACCCAAATGTATTAAATTAAATCTCCGGTA
Organism: Tamarix chinensis; assembly: GCA_030549775.1. Lineage (NCBI taxonomy): Eukaryota > Viridiplantae > Streptophyta > Magnoliopsida > Caryophyllales > Tamaricaceae > Tamarix > Tamarix chinensis. Next base: position 107,463,271 of record CM060176.1, on the reverse strand, counting down.
GGAAAGCCTTTTCTTATAAACAAACTTGTACCAAAGAAAGAACCATTGCATTACCCTGTTTGCAAGCAATAAGGATGGCAGATGTTCGTCCTTTAAAGCGGGGACCACGTCTTCAGGTAAAATACCAATCGACAGGAATAGGATTGCTGGCTGTTTTCAGTCACAAGCGGGATGCAAAGCCATTTGCCTTGAACGGAGCTCATGATCCATGAGGGACGCTCCATGCCATACGGCATAATGACTTCCAACATGTTCAGAGCTCAGATTTAGAACCTCCGTGCATAATGAACTTATACCAAATATTGCCACGCTTGCGAGAAATAAGGACCGTAAATATTAATCATTCTTATAGGGGGACCAGTGATACACACACACAACACCACTTCTCTTTATATCTGGTTCAAATATTCTCTCCATTTTTTTCTTCATACCTCGCAATTAAAGACCATAAAAGAACAAAATCGATTCATAAATTTTTTAGACTCAACTCGGCTTGTTTATTTAAGTAAATAACCCTAAATATAAAGCTCAAACTGAACTCATTTAATAAATAAGCCAACCTTAATCATAAAAATTTTAAGCTCAAACTCATTCGCGGTCCAAAAACTCGTAATATCAACACGTTTATCAAAAAATCTCACGAATCGGCTCAACTCACTTACAAATGAACTGAGCTCACACCTTATTTGTAAGTATATTTATTAAACAAATCGAGCCTAAACCTAATCCGACTCATTTAAAACCCTATTCACAATTCAAGGAATGATAATGAATCAGCTGAAGCCGACCACTTTTGCGGTGTGTAAACTACAGAGAGAGAGAGAGTCGTCCACCACCAGGCAGGACCACTCACGAGTCACAGATCACGGGGGCTGCTACAACTAAAGATCCAAAACAACGGCCGCTCTTCGCCTCCAGAAGCAGGCGTGGCGTGTAATAAGAGATCATCAAACCCAAGGTGGCTATCAACCACAACCACAACCCAGCTATCTCGTCAATGAAATTATTGGATTATCAAAAAGCATCATAAATAGTCAAGGAGAAACAAAACGATCACCGACGCATTGTCGCAAGGCAACATCAAACAATGACAACCTAAATAAATAGTCCAACTAATATGGCGGAATCATTCTCCAACAAAAAGGACAAATAACCAAACCAGCTTCTTTTCTCCCGCCTTACTAAAACTGGTAATCCAGAGATGGTTGAGACTATTCTATTTCAGCTCTGGATCCCTACTACGCTCCACTACTTTCCCCGCTTCTGTTTCAGCTCTGGATCCCTGGACATGAACTAGATCCGTTAGCATCAAATATGAATACATATGAAACAACTGAACAGAGACGAAATGCAAGGAACATATCAGTTCTAACCTACTGATGTGATCGAGAATGAGAAGCCTCGGACCAGGGGGAATCTTCACGTCTCGTAGAGCACTGAAAATCAGAAGCAACAGAAGAAGAAGAAGAAGAAGAAAATCCATGTCAATCAATCACCACTAGGTTGGATTAGGGTCACACTAATTTTACTAATTGATTCTTACTATCCAGCAGGTACAATGCTCCTTATATAACATATGATTGAAGTTTCCACGACTATGATACACCCAACCTCGGATGCATATTGCACAAAGTTCAACCTGACTCCATTGCGGCAGAGGCAAGAGTCCGTGTTACTTGGCTAGCTAGCCCCATTTTGGGGCTCCTTCTATGCATGCAAAAGGCACACAATTAACCAGCACATAAAAAAGAACATTGGAGTCTAGGTACTTGCCTATCGGTGAGCAGTGGCAAAGTATTATCCGTTAATAAGCCGCGCTTAAAATTCTTTTCATAATTCTGCAGACCAAGACTGCTCAACAAGCTCTTTGTTCTTGTGTAGTTTAGATCTTCAACCGGCGGCTGAGAAAACTTTTGTCCAACCTGTGCATAAAAGGCATGAGGGTTCAAATACCCGAGAAAATAAATTCTATACCGTTAGAAAATAAGATAATTGGATTATTAACATGGAAATACAAATTACATGGGGAATATCCTTTTCTAAAACGTACATCAAAACAACAAACAAGCTCTCTTGAAAAACCCATTACCTCCCAAGGAGTGGTGGAGTTCCCATGGTGACAAAAAGGACAAATTATGGATGAACTAACTGACGGATTTTCTTCCACCCAATACAAAAATAAATTAACTTGACTGACCAGCACAAGGAGTCCATTAATATTCCTGTAATTACGGGACTCCAACCATGTGCAAGAGAACATGAAAATTGAGAAGGGCCAATCAAGATAAGTGTCCTTGTACAGAAACCTCTCTATATTTTGCAGCCCTAGGGAACAAAGAAGTCGGCAGTATGACGGTATAAAAAAGAATGATATGGGATGCCACAAATAATCAGCCCAAGCTACTGGAGAGTGAGGAGCATGAGATCTAGCGGACCAGGGACTTCTAATATTTGTGAATATATGGATGACAGCGAATATTTTCTTCACAGGGACAGAAGGAGAGATGAATGAGACATAAAACCAAGTAAAAATCCTAAAAAGCTGAAACATCTAAAATTGAGGAGGTATTGGCAACTCTGAGGATGCCAGACTTATTTCGCCATGAGTGACCAAAGAAGATGTTTCCAGAATGATTTTTCCTGTTTTGTCGAGTCCACTACCAACTCCGAATTATCTAAGAGCATTCCATCGTTATGGATGAGACAAATTTGTCCATTGGCCATGATTCGGTGAGCAGATCAAGATGTTTCATCTTCAGTCAATATTCCATGGTTTTGTGAATATCGCATTAAAGGGAGATGTAAAGAACAATAATTAATCAACAAATACGGAGCCCATTGATGAGATTATCTTCTTAGAGGCTCTAGAAAAACTCAAATGAGCCATTTGACCATGGGCACTAACAATAGGGACAAAGAATATACATTAAAGGATCATATGCCCACAATATCCTAACTATTCTGATCCTAACAAAGAGTTAAATAAAAAGAGACTAGGAAGGATGATGATGAAAAGCTTACAAAAATGCCCCTTGAATCTAGCTGTATGTCACTAACTGCAGGCAGAACAAGCAGAAAAGAAACACACAAAATAAAGGGTATAGGACTCTGGATTGATTTTAGCTTCGTCTTGCCTTAGAGCAACTATATTTAGGCTGCAAGAGTCCAAATACGGCCACCACAACTCCATGATAGGAAGCAGCATTTCAAAAGTAAAAGGAAGAAGCACCTGCAGCTAAGTAAACTTTACGGTATATGCATAAGAAAGTTTGGTGCAAAGCATATTAATATGCGTACATATTGATCTGTGGCCATGTTGAGTTATTTTCTAATGCTACACACCAGTGGGAGTGTTACTGGATCCCATATCAGGCATTCTGGACATCTGGTAAAAATGATTGGATATCCAATGGGACAGGATCCTAAATAATTCATTGGATATCTAAAATTTTCAATCATGTCAAAAAATAAGAAATATCAGATAAAAATTATACAATTGGTGAATAATAAACCAATTCAATTTGAACTAACCTGATAATAATCCAATCCTAGTCCTAAACTGCACAATATCCAAGTAATAAATTCAAATCTCTAACAATGTTCAAACCTATAATAAAAATAAAATTTTAAAAATATGAAATGTTCCAACAATAAATAAAATAACTAGCCTAATAGTAAATTGGGATATATATGTATGATTATATATAATAAAATAGCGCAAAAAATGCTTTGTTTTCAAATTATATGTGCGTACAATTAACGGATCGAATATTGTTTATATTTGTTGGATTAGATATCCTATTTGTTTGACTTTTTGTTGATGAACCGAAAAAAGAAAATTGAATTGGTTATTAAATTTTTTCAAATAAAATCAATTCAAATATCGGATCAGTTTGTCCAACATCAGATTACATGAATAACCCTATGCACTAATATGGTACATTACTCATGTGATGAACTAAAAGAGTTGCAACTTCGAACAAGAAATCCAATAGCACAAAAATTGTCAAGGGCACAATCATCGTCCCCATTAAAAGTATATTTGATGCAATTATAGACAATAGATAATTCAAGAGGGGCGGGGGGCTATTATACAATTAAATATTGGTCCTGACACATAATATCGGCCGATTTTTATCAGTTTTTGGGCTAGCTGATACACAAAACCAGCGATACACAACGGTTTTAGAAATTCAAGCATTTATCGATGATATATCAGTTATCACCCAATATTTTCTGATGTTTACTATATTTGCTAATATTTGTTGTGAAATAAAAAACAAAAAAAATCATGCGCGCGACAACCGCAACATATCAAATTTCATTCATGACATCCCAATACCGTGCCCACGGTTTTATTGCTTGGGGACTATGCCATTTTTGGAATGGAAAATAGGACGGGAATAAGTACAGCTCACTAATCTAAGTAGATAGAAATAATTAAGCAATGTATCCACCCACACATTGATTAAAAACCATGGTAGAGGTTACAGGTTTTGCGAAAGGCAACCTCCTTAAGAAACAGTATTGGGGCTCTTGTCTCTGCTAGATACGAAAAGTTTTAGGCAATGTATTCTGTAATAACATCCATGTGTAATGGGGTAGGCAAGCTGGCGCCATGGTGGATGAAGAGTTAGGAACAACATGGTAGAGGTTAGGAGAGATAATGATAGGAGCATCTCTCTAAAGCTTGTGGTAAGGGGTGAGATATTGAATGTAGTGAGCATCTATGCGACCCTAGGTAGGGTCGGAAGAGAAAACTAAGAAAGTCTTTTGGGACGCATCTAATGAGTTATTCCTCTGAGAGATAAATTTATCATGGCCATATCAAGAATAGGGCAACTGCTTATGAGAGTTCATAATAGAGGAAAATAGTAATACTCCCTTCAATTCCCAAAACAAAACCATAGCTCCAAGCAAGGTTGAGGTGTTGGAAAAGAAGCTCATGAAGATGTGGGAAAAGTTGGTGAGTTTAAGGAGAGAAACCTGGAGTGAGAATGTGAAAATGGGAGAAAGGATCAATTCCATTGAAAAATGGATGGGAGATATAGCTGGGAAATTAGATCATTACCTCAAACCTGGTGGCTCTGGCTCATCCATTAAGGATATAGGAAACAGAAAGGGATCGAGGGAGCTAAGGATCCGCGTACTTCAACAATGCCCGCCGGTATCCTAGAGCTAAGGGTTGAGAACCGACCTCGACGCCAGCTAGAGTTCCCTATCTTTGATCGATTGGACCCTGATGGTTAGATCTTCAAGGTGGAACAATATTTGACATTGAACTAGGTGGGCGAGGAGAAGAAGCTGAAAGCTGTAGCTATGGCCATGGAATGGAAGGCTCTAGCTTGGTTCTAGTATGTCCAAGATAGCCACTGCTTTGATCCATGGCCTGGCTTCAAGGAAGCACTATTGACCCGATTCCAATCACACCATGAAGGCTCACTATATGAAAAATTTTTGGCCGTGAGACAAATTGAGACAGTGCAGGCCTATATTAAGTAGACTGAATTACTAGCATCCCCTCTTCAAGGTCGAATGACCAAAAAAATCCTAGACGGTACTTTTCTCAATGGATTACAGCCCCAGATTCGAGTCGAAATTCGGATGATGAGACCTAAAGGGTTAATCGAACTCATGGAAGCTACTCAAATGGTGGAAGATAGGAATCAAGTGGTATTTGAGAACAATCGGGCTGGATCTAGAGGATGGGGAAATCAAGCAAGGGTAATCGATGGCCTAGGTAACCACATGACACCAACCCAAGCTAGGAGTAGGCTCACAGGGCTTCCTAGGACTAGGCGAAGCCTAAACTGGGCAGCACCTGTGAAATCGAGTGAAGAAGTTGCAGTTTGAAGGCTCTCTAACACTCGTCGGCTCAGTGATGAAGAAATCCAGCAACGAAGGGAGAAAGGGTTGTGCTTCAAGTGTGAGGAGAAATTCACTCCCGGCCATGTGTGCAGGAATCGCCTACTCCACGTGCTTCTAGTGGAGGCCGAAAAAGAATTAGGGCAAGAGGAGATAACTGGTCAAGAGCTACTGATCAGGGAAGAAGAATTAGGGTTGGTGGAAGGGGTTGTGGAGCTCTCCTTGAATTCAGTTGTTGGAATCAGCACTCCCCACACCATGAAGCTTCATGGTCAAATTAAGGAGGAGAAAGTGGTTGTCCTCATAGACTATGGAGCCACCAATAACTTCATCTCTTGGGAGGTGGTGAAGAAGCTCTCACTACCCATATCCCCTAACAACATCTTATGGTGTTTTACTGGGAACGAGAAAGTCAATTACTGCAAATGGGATCTACAAGGATGTCCAGGTGTTGCTGCTAGAAGTTGAAGCAGTAGAGGATTTCTTGCCTCTAGAGCTAGGAAGTGCAGCAGTAATTTTGGGAATGCAATGGCTCGAGAAGCTAGGTATGATGCAAGTCAATTGGAAAACTTTAGTGATGAAATTTTCAGTGGGCTCAACCCAATGACCTTACAGGGGGGAACCTAGCTTATGTTGTGCCTAAGTTTCCCTCAAGGCCATGCTATAAACCACGACCAAGGAAAGACAACGGCTTTTACTAGAGTGTTGTTCGACAAGAGTACCAGAGGAGGAAGGGGAAGAGCAAACAGTAGCTCCTGAGGAAATATTGGAGTTGGTTAAGGAATTTTACGACCTCTTGGCCAAAACTACAGGCCTTCCACTAGAGCGAGAGTTGGATCATCAGATCATCCTACAACCAGGGACAGCCCCGGTGAGTGTCCGACCTTATTGGTAACCCCATGATCAAAAGAATAAAGTTGAGAGGCTGGTTGGGGAGATGTTGGCTACAAGGATAATTCGACCTAGCAAGAGCCCTTTTCTAGTCCTGTACTAATAGTAAAAACGAAGGATGGGGGTGGCGGTTCTGCATAGATTACAGGGCATTGAACAAGGCTACAATTCCTGACAAGTTCCCAATACCGCTGATTGATGAACTGCTAGATGAACTCCATGGTGTAGTGATCTTTTCAAAGGTGGATCTCCGTTTTGGTTATCATAGGATTAGGGTAAACCCAGCTGACGTACCCAAGACAACATTCTGCACCCATGAAAGCCATTATAAGTTTCGGGTGATGCAGGTTTGGGTTGACTAACACTCCAACAACTTTTCAAGGCCTGATGAACTAGGTATTTAAGTCTTATTTACGGAAGTTTGTGTTAGTGTTTTTCAATGACACCCTAGTGTTCAGTCCATCCTTAGCCGAGCATAAGCAACACTTAAAAATGGTTTTTGAAGTGTCGAGGAAACATGAGTCGTTTGTGAATGGAAAGAAATGTATCTTTGGACAACTAGAGTTGGAATACTTGGGACATATAATTTCTACAAAAGGAGTGGCAGCAAACCCTAGGAAGGTGATGGTAATGGAGGAGTGGCCTGTTCCAAAAAACCTGAAGGAGTTGAGAGGTTTTCTCGGGATTACAGGGTATTATCAAAAGTTCGTCCGTGGGTACGGTCAAATTGCAACCCCACTAACTGACCAGCTAAAAAAGGATAACTTCAGGTGGAACTCTCGAGCTCAACAAGCATTTGAA